>WNHD01002305.1:0-16260 GCA_011057455.1 Ganaspis sp. Gsp50
ACCATTTGGTGATGTTTTTTAATTTTTGACGAGTTCCGTTTTGAGGTAAATTTTCTACTGTTTCTGTTTGTTCGTGTTAAAAAATTACTTGTATATATTTTAAAATTTTTGTATATTGTTTTCCAGCCTGATGAGGTCAACGATATGTTGACAAAACGTAGCTTAAATAAAGACGGACTTTTATGAATGTGCTTTAGTGTTTTTGTTTTTTTATTTTATAAAAATAACAACTACTTACACAAATTTTGCTCTTAACGGATCGCTAAATTTCATTTTTAATATATTAACAATGGAGAGCAATCAACTTTTATATTCTTAAAAATTTTTAAAGTAAATTTTTTTCTAAAAAAAATAAACAGTAGGAAGAATACACCGGGCATATGAGAGGACTCGAACCCCTACTGATAGTTGCCTTTCGCGGCACTTACACCACATCAGTGCACCTAACCAACATGGATTGAACTTCCAGCAGTTTATAATTTTAGAACAAGCCCACCATTCATCAAAGGCTATTTCTTGAACTAAGATCACTATTTTCGTCGGTTAATTTTCATTTGTCGATAATTTAGGAGACAAGTTTCAACTCTCTCGTTCACATTCGAATTAGTCTTTGTTTCCCGATATGCAACTTGTCACTTCACAATCGTTTACGGGAACAAGCTATACGACGGTAGCTTTTAGGACTTTAAATGCTCACGATGTAAGAACTTTTGACATTTACAGAAAGCAAAAGTATTCTGAAGTATTCGCTCAATATGAATAGTGACTTCTGACAGAATATAACGAACAGTCGAAAACTGAATTACAACAGCTAAGATTGCACAGTTACTGTTCCGAAACTCTGATCTATCTGATCAATGAAGACTGCACAGAGCAATTTACATCTCTAGAGAGAATCTCTGTGTTTTTATATTGGGAAGTCTTCATTAGAGTAAGAGAGACCGTGTGAAAAGTCACAGTTCTAAATTGAGTTGAACCTAGGTCATTATGTGGAACGCAGATTTTTTAAAATGGTGAACATCTGCATCGTAATTGAATTCTGTTGATCGAGCAGAGAAAGATATGCAAGCTTGTAATTTCAAACGCTAGTCTTAGATTCTCACGCACAGTGATGGGTAAATCAACGACATACCAGCACGTGGATGCAAGTTCGCATCACCTATTCTGTTTCGCGCAATGTGCGCTGTGAGTCATAGATGTGCAACGTTGAATTTTAGTATGATTGGAGAAAGAACGAAATATGATAATTGATTAAATACTGAATAAACAGAAAAGAAATGTTAAGGATTTGCTCATACTTGCATTAACTTGAACTAACGAGGGAAGTACCGATTATATTAAAGTTTCTAAGGGTGCACTGCAAAGTGAAGTTTTGAGCTCATATCTATTTATTTTGTTTATTAGCGATCTAGAAAGATATCTTATTTGTAATAATTGTAGGGGTCTTTCTATTGACAGCGAGAATGAAATTGTGGATTTGGGCTACGCTGATGATTACGTACACCTTTCGGATACTCCTTTGGAAGTAAGAAAAAAGTTAGACTCTTTATATAATTATTGTGCAGAAAATGGTCTCACCGTTAATGCGACGAAAACTAAGATAGTCATATTTACTAGATCGGGAAATGTATTAACAAGAAAACTTAAATCCTTGAAACTTGGTACTGATCGCATCGAAATGGTAAAGCAGTGTACCTATCTCGGTATTCCGTTTTCAATGTCCTGCTCCTTTTCTCTTGCTGCAGGGAGGGCAGTTAGTGCAGCGAATATGGCAATGGGAGAGATTATGAGGATTATTCTTTCGGCGGGGCTGATTCCTGGGATACTTAGATTAGACTTTTTTAGAGTCTTTCGGTTAACACTCTTCAATATGGTGTCCAGATTTGGGGATTGTATCACCTAGATTTAATAGAAAAGGTTTTAACTGGTTTTTGCAGGTTGGGAGTTCTTTTGGAAGTCCTATGTTGATTGACAGGTGGTCGAGCGTCACTCTGGACACCGTGGGGTCTGCTAAGTCCTGAATTCTTCAGGAATATGGGGATTATCTTGGAGCTCTGGACAGCGAGTTGCGCTTAAAGTCGGGAAGCATTTTGATTTATCCTCATTTAGAAGTTAACTTGGGTACTCAACAATATTTATTGTCGCGATTTATTGTCTTTGTTAATTAAAAAACTTTTTGCCCAAGTAAGGTTGTTAAACAGTTATATATGTAGAGTAGTGAATTTTGGTCGATTTGTTTACAACTTTAGAACAAATAGCTGCTCTCTTTGTGGGGAGGAGGAGGAGTCTTTGCATCATATTCTTATTTTCTGCCCTGCTAGTGCGCACTTATTCAAAGCTGCTTTTCCCGAGGTCATGGGTAGCGCTGATACTTCTGCGAATTGGCTTGCGATATTGTCAACGTCGGATGACAAATTGATAAGGAGTTTTGTAAATCTCTTAAGAAAGATTTTGTATGAGCGATATAGCGTTTGACTAGTTTTGCGTAATTTTTAAATTAATTACTTATCTCTGTTAATTTAAATCCATTTTTGTGTATATATTTTGTGGTTTAAAATATTTTTAATTCGGCGAACCTCCACTTGTAGTTACCATAAGGTTTGTAGACAAGTGTAAATAAATAAAATAATAATAAATAAATATGTATATGTTTATTTCTTAGTTATATAAAAAATACCATATTTTATATAATTTTACTGTTTTTAATGGACACTTTTTTAGTTTAAGAAGAATACTTAACTAGCAATAAAATTTAAATTTTTGAAAAAATAAGAAAAATAATTAAAAAAATTAAATTAAATTAAATTAAAATGATTATATATTTAAAGAAGAAAAGAAAAAAAATCATTTCTAAAAAAATTAGAGTATTTAATAAAAAAATTAAAAATTAAAAAAATTAAATAAAAATTAAATTTTATTTGTTTCTTTTAGGTTAGGATCATATCCGTATGATCAATCAGCCGCTATGCCAAATCAGCTATGCCTAATTTCTGAGATTTTAGTGATTTTGTAAACGGGCAACATTTTGGAGAATTAAATTTCAGGTCCATTTGCATTTTTAAAATCATCAAAATTTTCAAAGGGAGCTAATTTGACAGTCGACAGTTCGATCATAATAAGGCTTCTGTAATCGGCGAACATGAGACAATAAGAGATCGCGAAAAATTTACACTTGAAATTTTAATGTTCTCCTTCCTCCTTAAAAGTTGCCATCGTCCTGGATGCAAGTCGAAATTGTTGCTAAAGTTTGTTGTACAGGTGGACCATTAGTGGTTCGTTTTCTTCTTTTATAGATGAAATAACAGCAATTAAAGAGATATTTTAAGGCAATCAGTATAAAGATGACCAAAAATATTTGGAAAATTGCAATAATGTGATTTTTAACAGTAAATATCCATTCCAAAACAGGTATTTCCATTCTATCTAGGTATCCGAAAATATTTAAAATATTGTACATCTTGCATTTTATTCATTTCCGGAAAAGGAAATATGAAAATATTTTAAATTTTGACAAAGAATGAATTATTTCGTCCTTATAATTTTTGAAACAAAGAAAGTAAAGAAAATAATACAATATTAAATAATATAAAAGAAAATTATAAATTCATCGATGTAAAATATATTAAAAGTGAAACTTAAACCCTTAAAAAATTTGTTTGTTTTCTTAAAATTTTAAAGTTTTTCTTTTTAAAAATTAATTTAAAAGAAATTCTAAACATTTATATTATTTTACGTTGTTAATTTGGAAGTAAAAATATTAATTTCAGTTAAATAAAACAATTTCATAATTTTTTTGTCTTTAATATTATGCATTTATGTTAATATTCCTTTTAATTAGGCTTAACATATTTTGAAATTTTGATAAAATGAAAAAATTTTGGAAATGGCTTTGATAGTTTTAATGGATAGAAAAAATGTTATGAATTGTTAACTTAATGTTAAAAATGCAAATTTTGATTCAAAATTTTAATAAACAAAGTCTATTTGGCTGGCCAAAGTATCAGAATAGCATGAAGATAAGTAGGCGGATCGCGCGAACTCCAGTTGCATGGGCAGGCGAAATTTTTATGAAATTTATTTCTTATCGTACGAGCCATTCAGCCCTTTTTTAACAAGTATTTTACAAATATTAACACATACTTTTAATACAACTACTACGTATATAAAATAGTGCAATTCAAGTCTGACTTGAACGTATACAATTTATACAATTTATAAAATTAATATTTTCAATAATTTAGATCCTTTTCTTTTCAAAAATTAGGTTTTTAAATATTTTAAAAAAAATGTTTGTCTTTAAATTTTGTTTTCATGTCTTACTCATACAATAATTCAAATTTTATCATTATAGGGGAAAGGCTTTCAGGTTGCCACCCTTTAAATTTTTTGCTCATTAATTGTTATCAAATTAAGATATTGTTAATGTCAATACATCAATGGAAAATAAACATAAAAAGCTTCAACCCTGAACCAAAAATCATCTGAATTCTCAAATAATAAAAATTTTACAACACATTCTTAAAACTATCTAAAATTGAATAGTTTCTTTTTTAACGTCTGGGAAATAGCATCAAAATAGTCAAAAGTAACGTAATCTCCAGACCAAAGTTGGTCTGGAGATTACGTTACTTTTGACTATTTTGATCTAAAATTGATCTCATGAAAGTTGGGCTATCAGGTTGCCACCCCCTGGATAAATTGCAGAAAACATAGAAAAACTGAAATAAAAACACTCGATTTATAATATTTATACAAACTTGTTGGATGTTATTTATATTAAACAATTTCTGAGGGAGACACCTGCAATCTCAAGGAAGAGATGCAGCGTGAGGCCCCTCAAGGTTCAAGGGTGGGACCATTTGTGTGGAATATATCTTACGATGACTTCATACGAATGGGCCTACCCGAAGAAGCGGTGATCATCGGCTTTGCGGACGACGCGTTGTTCGTGTGCGTAGCCGAAAGTGCAGAGGCGCTTGAAATACTCATTATCGAATGTCTGCGACGGGCAAAAAGCTGGCTGGATGCCAGAGGCCTTCAGATGGTCCTAGAAAAGACCGAGGCTTTGCTTGTCACAGACAGACGTGGATACGAAGTCCCACGAATCGTGATAGACGAATTCGAGGTCAAGTGGAGAAAACAGATTAAGTATTAAGGTGTGGAGCTTGATGGAAGGTTAAACTTCCATCCCCACATAGTTACGGCGTCAAACAAAGCCACACATTGTGCGGCTCAATTAACGAAGCTCATGCCAAACATTGGCGGGCCAAAGGAAAATAAAAGGAGACTGGTATCGGATGTTGCCCTATCAAAGCTGCTGTACGCGGTAGCAGTGTGGGCTCCCTCTCTCAGAACCGAGAGAAGTGAAACCATCAGTCAGAAGATACTGACCGCGCAGAGATGTATAACATTGCGTACCATCTCTGCTTATAGGGCGGTATCAACTAGCGCTGCGCAGGTCCTTGCTGGTGCCCCGCCAGCAGATCTCTTGGGGTGGGAAAGGAGGAAGTATTCCTCCTTTTCAAAGAAAGAAATTTGTCGGTTTACACGCACGAAAATAGACCAAGCAAGGACATCGTTTTTGACGATTTTAACTATTCACGCAGGATTGCCGCAGGAATAGAAGAAGTCGCTACGGCGACAGAGATGGAGTGCCACCATTGAAGGCTAAAGTCTTCCGACAGTTCCGAGGGTGGATAAGGACTCCAAAAGAACGGTTTTGGGTTTTTAGTGGGTCGGGCCGGTAGTAGTTCGCCGGTTTATTTTTTGTTTATATTTTTGTTTACTAACCCCAAATACCCTCGGATTCGGCCCCGAGGGATATGTATGCAGATTTTCCCAAATTTTTCCCTATGCAATAAAAAATAATTACATATAATCATTATTTATTAATAAATTAATAAATTGATTAACAATTTATTAAAAGATTACTTAACAATTAATCAGTAATTAAACAAAAATTATTTGTTTTATTAATAATTATTTTTTTATAAAAATAAAATTAAGGATTTTGTTAAAATGTAGAGAATTTAAGATTTGAAAACGTTAAACTAGGTAAAACCATAATTTAAAAAGAAATTTAAATTAAAATCAATATTAATGTTCTTTAACAGAATATAAATTAATATACCAATGATATTGTTACAACATTGTTAATGATTATTTTTATACATACTGTATAAGTTTTATCTACTTTTACTGTATAAATAAAATTTTTGTTAGTGTTCAGCTTAATTCTAAGTAATAATGAAATGAAATTGTTAGTGTTCTATTCTACAAGTAAAATTTGACTATTTAAGTGTGGAATATTAAATTTAAATTATAATTAACTAAAGTTGTTAATATTAAACAAAGTGTTATTTTGAAACATGCGTCTCTAAATCTAAATAAAAAATATGAAATATTCTTAAAAATATTTATCAATATAACCTAAAATATTAAATTATATAAGTTTTTTTAAAAGGCGAATATGTGATCCGAAGAAGGTCAATAGAATAGAATTCTCTTTAACTGTTGTTAACAAGAGACGTTTTGTCGAATAAGGTTTGTCGACCTCGTCAGACTAGTACGTTAAAATATTTTACTTAGTTTTAACCTTCCTCGGATCACATATTCGCCTTTTAAAAAAACTAAAAAATATGGAAGTAAACAACACTTTTTTAAATAAATTATATTTATTTTATTTATTTCAAAGTAGTTAATCTAAATTCAACTGTAGTGGTAATTAAAATTTTTTGTAAATAATAAGGTATCGATTGCAATTACAAAATTCATAATTAAATCAATAATTAATACTGCAATATGACAATTTTAATCAATTATTAAAAGGCAATAAGTTAATTATAATTAACCTAAGGATAATTATGATTAAATATTTAATTGAATATGTATTGCAGTATTAATAAGAAATGTGATTGAAAGGTAAAATCGAATAAAGTTAATGTAATGAGTGATTTTGATTATATATAAGTATATCTATAAGGGTCATGACGCAGCATCAATTACTATTACAGATAGCAATGGTGATGTAAGTGTTGCTTATAATGAAATAAGTCATTATGAAGAAAATAGGTATGTGAGTCCAGTGATGCAGTGTGGAGAATTTTAAGTAATAACTTGTCAAAGAAGAGTCGTACTATTGATCGCTTGCTCGTGCATTTAGCAGGTGAGCATAATGTCTATAGTACACAAGGTTCAGCGGAAGATAAAGTATCATAAAATTTGGAGAAAAAAACGAAATTACTAGATTATTTCAAATTAAATGAAAGAGATGTTACAGCTTGTCAATACTTCTACAGTAAAAGCCCGGAATATGGGCTTATAATGGAAAATTTTGCATGGGATAAAAAGAATTGTAGATGGAGAAGGTGAATGAAAAAGGAGAAAATAATTGAAAGAATATACTCTGTTAGTCCATCAGATATGGAACTATTTCATATGAGATTGTTGTTGCTCACTTTGAAAGGCGCAGATTCATTTGAATCGTTGAAGACAGTTAATGGAGTAATTTATTAAACTTTTACGGATGCTTGTTTAGCTCTAGCACTTATAGAGAATGATGATGAGTGGAAGAATACATAAAAAAGCTACTTTGTGCATGATGCCTCCATAAATCAGGAAATTATTTATCAGTATTGTAATATATTGCCGTCCTTTAGGAGCAAGTGGACTTTAGGATGAATTAAAATGTAATATGTCCAAAGATTTTGCTAAAAATTTAGATCATAAAGTAGCTTAAAAAAAGCTTCCAGGAATATCGTCGAATTATTAATCAAGGAAGGTTATCATGTAAAAGATTTTTTCGATTTACCTAACTTGGAAAACGAAATCGACTTTGATAATAATAATGATTATTTAAACATTACTTATGAAAGAGATATTGAATTATATAGACATAATAAACTACATTTAAAGCAGAAGGGTAAAGTTGGTTTTGTCTTGAACGCAGTAGATGATTTTAAAGACAAATATTCTAAATGTATTTATGTGGATGGACCAGGAGGATCTGGCAAGACATTTTTGTACATCACTTTGTGGCATTTACTAAGGAGGAAAGGGAAGAAAGTTTGTAATATGGCTTTTACAGGAATAGCTGACACTTTACTCCCCATGGGTAGAACAGTTAACAAAGTAATAAGTTTATCTGTGCCATTTATCCTCAAATATAAAAGTTCAATTTAAAGTGGGGAACATTTAAAAGATGTACATGTTTTCATTAGGGATGAAGCGCCAATGGCACCGACGTATGTTTTAGAAATTATGGATAGAACATTGCGAAATATAATGCAAACTGATGTACCCTTCGGTGGGAAAGTAATAATTTTGGGAGGTGATTTCCGTCAAGTTTTACCAATCAAGAGGAAACTAAATTTATGGAATTTTTGTTGAAAGTAGGAGACGGATCAGTTAACGATGTTAACGAATGCATAGAGTTACCTGAAAGAATTACAGAACAAGTTAATAAAGATATTGTTGAAGAGGTTTATGGTGATTTGATTAGAAATAAGAAGTTTGACGATCTAGCAGGATATTCTATTTTAGCTGCACGAAATATTATCGTATATGAAATGAGTGGAAGTGCTTTACAAGTATTGAAAAATAAAAAGCATAAAGTGTTAAAAAGTATTCACAGTATTGATGATCGCGTCACAATAAACGTCCATAAGATAATATTGCCAGAATATTTTAATACCTTGTCTCCGTCTGGTTTTCCACGACATGAATTATCTTTAAAAATACATTCAGTAGTAACGCTGATAAGAAAATGTAGCATTAATGAAGGTTTATGCAATATTACTAGATCAATGGTTTTAGATTTATCAAATCATGTCATTTAATGTACAATACTCACTAGTGATAAACGTGGTAATATTGTTCTCATATATCATATTGTACAATATTGGGAAAATATTTATCCTTTCACATTTGAAAAACACAATTCCACAGTTTCGTATAATATTTGCATTTGCAATGACTATAAATATATCACAGAGACAGATATTTAAGAAAATTGGTATTGATTCAAGGAACGGCGTATTTAATCATTTTCGAGGGTTCGTTCATTCAATTCAGTTAGAGTATATTGAGGAAATTAAAGAAATAACAATTGTATAAAGAATTTTGATTATAAGGAAATCTTAAATTAATAATATTGCTTGTAAGTAAGGGGACTACTGTATTCAATGTTATCTATATACATAGACAGAAATGAAAAACTAATATTGTTTTACAATTTTAACTTCTTATATGAAAATACAGCTAATCATATATTCAATGTTATGTTATAATTGTAGAAAGGATTTAGAATACAACTAGGTTAAGGATTTCATTAAAGTTCCACTGTTTTCATATGGGGCATTCCACAGAATATTTACATTCCAAATAATTTTTTCATTAACACAACTTTTTTCTAATTCTACATAAAAATAAAGGACTACGTGTTTATTTATTTCTTTATTCGACCAAAATTATGGAAGTTATAATTTTTCAAAATGTAGCATATTTAAAAGTAGGTGATTTTTGAAACGCAATTTCCTCTGCTATGCTTGAAAATAAAAAATAATATAGTATATAAAAATTTTTCGACTTTCCCTGAAGATTTCAAATATGTAATGACAAATAAAGTCAGTACAATGAAAGTATATGAAATATTAATATTATTTGAAAAAAGTGACTTTTCGCAAAACCGGAGCAATCGATTTTTCACATTTTTTTTATTTCAGCTACTGATAAATGAAGAATATTAATTTTGTAAATGAACTAAGGTTTGAGGAATTTCATAATTTAAGAATCATAATATGGAAGTAGTGGTGGTTCATTTATATTAACGTTATCTTTGTAATTATGTCCATTTATTTACAAAGTATTACTGTCAAACTTAATGTAAAAATAAATATTTTATGTTATTCGTTTTTCTCTTTGGTTTATTCCAGAGTGTACTATTGGAGGATAAATAATTCCCATGCATTACTATTATATGCTATTATGTACTTTATTTGTTAAAGTGTTTTGTCGATAGAAGCTTATCAATGCATCTGTCATCTTGTTTTTTATTTTTAACGAACACCTTAGTGTTTTTTAAAAGTAAGTATTTTTTTGTGTATAGCTCGAAAACACATTGCATTACACAACACATTACTTATAATAACTGATAATAACTTAATAAAATGACATACAGTACCGTCCATAATTATGTGAATACTTAATTATACTAAAAGACGACTTTCTTTAAATTACGATTTCTCCACCAAAAATGAAGATAGATATTTCTAAAAAAAGATTTGGAAAGCTTAGAAAATTTTAAAAATATTGTGCCGTTTTAGACGGCTCTCTCTTTAAAAACACCGCCAACGTGGCAGAATCACTGCGGGAATTCGACAATGTAGGAGCTTTACATTTCAACCCATTACTTAAAAACTACTTATTATTTTTCAAGTTCCTTTCACTTAAATTGATGGAGAAGATATGACGATTATTTTTGCAAAGTGTCATATATTTTCATCAATTTTTCTGTCATAGGCAAAGAGTTGAAGTTGAAGTATGAAATTTTCAAGAAATTGAAAAAATAAGGCCAACGCAGAATAGAAGTCGGGAACGCAAACGGGAACGGGAAGCATGAGAGCAAAAAGCATGCACATATATGTCTGTCCTTTTCTCTCCCATGCTTCCCTTTCCCGTTTGCGTTCCCGACTTCTATTATGCGTTGGCCTTTACATGGATTTTCATTCGTAATATTTAAAAACCTTTTAAACCTATTAAAATCTAATGCGATTCATTATTTTGGAAACTTTATTAGCTTTTAGATTTTTTTTTAAAAAATTGTTTACCTTCATTTTTGGCTAAGAAATCGCAGTTTAAAGACAGTCCTCTTTTTAATAGCACTGGACGTAAGCGTTCGCATGGACGGTACTGTACCTACTTTCCTAGTGCAAATGATATAATTTTATGGACGTTACACTGGGTCAATTTTCAAAAGTATGGAGCTGTCAACAGATTGACCTTCGGTTTAATTTGGAAACTCTCGAGGAAATCCGCGACTTTTAATATAAAGATTTATACAATGTCAAATAAGTATATAGTTGTATGTAATGCGCGTTTTTACGCAGTTCACAAACCGCAAATTCATTTGCCAACCGTTCTAACTGCAGGTATGACGCGGTCAAAAGTCCCTAGTCTTAATAATATTTATTTCACAACAAACCTTGCGCTCTGTGTACTGCGCAATAACACGCAGTTCGAGTTTACATGTACTTACAGCGTTAGAGAAAGGCTATTAGCGCAAGCAACAAGATTAATTTGAATTTTCCGTCATTCTCCTCCTCAATTTTACCTTCTCTCTATATATTCCATTCTTGCCTACACAGGCAGCAAAGCTGTCTATAATTTATTATGCATTTATGGTATTCGTTCAAGTTTTATGCTTAAATGGAACTATTTTATAAGTTACTATTTTATACGCACGGAAAGAAGATTCTGCAATAAAACGTAGTGTACAGTCTATCAGACTAAAAGATAGTGCTGGACCATCGAAAAGTAAAGTGATATCTGTGAGTTATTCTATGCAATCACCCTTTAAAATATAAAATCGCTTTATCGTGACATCGGAAATAAAGATTTCTACTTCTGCATATCTATGATTAACATAATATCAATAAATAATGGACCCATTGAGTACATTTTTAGAATAATAATAATGTAATAATCAATGCATATTGATCAATAATAATCAATTATACATTTTAATAAAATAGTAAAACCTTAAAAATTCATGGTAACTAAGCACATACAAATAGAATACTAATGAAAATAAGTGTTTCAAGATGATTGTAGAATTCCTTCTACCAAGGAACGCTCACAGTATTCCTCGTGGGATCCTTGACCATAGTTACCTATACAAATGGGTTCTCGTATAGGATCCTTGACATATTAAAAATAATTTTTAAAGGTGAGCCCACTAGGGATATTTTGTGACAAAAATTTTAAAAACAACATGCTACAGTGTAGTTTTCTATAGCACTTACGGATGCAAAGTACATTTTTTGCACTTCGGCATGTTGAGTTTAAGGGTCATTAACAAATTATGTGCTTTTAAAAAATTTGCTTACATTTATTTAAATTAATTTTCTCACATAGGATTCTATGGTAAAGGATACCACGAGGGATAGTATGAGCGTTCGTTAGTAAAAGGGATCCTATACAGTAAAGAATATGGAAACCTGTATGGGATTCTACTAAGATTTCCATATGGAAACACACAGGATCCTTTATGTTAATTTTCAAGTAAGAAGCAAAACCAGATGTTTAAAATATTTGAAAAAAACTTTACTTTCTTTATGTAAGTAGAAAAATTTATCAATCAATCCAAGTCAAAGTATCAGGGTCATTCAAAAACAAAAAAGACACAAAAGAGATAATAAGCATGATTTCGCTTGGGACAAAATTTATATTTTGGACCGTGAACCGGTTTGGAGAAGGAGAACAATTTTTGAGATGATCCACGTTAATATACAAAAAATTATATAAATAAAAAAAAGGAATGAATATTTTTAAATGAAAATTGTAGATACTTCATTTCCTATAAATTTTAAAATTTACAATTATTACTTTACTGGTTTGATTCGAAAATTTTCTTTTTATTCAAATTCCAATTGCTCTGTTCCTTAATTGTTGATTGGATCGAGTTATTGACCTGTGCTGTACCTAATAATTTATTAATTAGCACTTTTTCCTTAATCTGCTCTTAGCAATCGTGATGACAATGCCTTTTTACGCTATTTTCGAGCATTCCGAACTAATTAGTTTTTATTGTTTGCGGTAAATATTTTTTATATTGTAAGATTATTTTTGTATTTATGTTCTTTTATGTTCAAAAATGTTAATTTTCTTTATTAATAAATGTCTTTACTCTTCACTTGATGCACACTATACTATTGATTTCCTATTTATAACTTATATATTTTAAACTAAATATTTTATAGTTTTTTTTTATTTTTTATACAAAGTTTTATTTTAATTATTTTACAAATTAAGCACGAGAAAAGGAATAACAAAATTTTGTTCCGTTTTTGATACAAATGTTGTGGATCATCATTACACTTTAAATGATTTTATAAATAGTACAGAAATCTGAGAATGGATATGCTTAAACATTGTAGACTTTTTTTGTTGTTGTATTGAGCAAAACTCAATAATTTGGTTATGGCTTCGACAACGAACTTCAAAAGTGACGACAAAATTTACATAATTTTTTATAGTTTCTTGGTATACAGATAATTACAAAATGCATATAAATTGCTTTAAAGCAATAACACTTTTAAAGTTATTGACATTATAATAGTCACAGAATTAGATTTAGGTCAGAATTCTTCAAATGGATCGCCTAAAAAATATTTTTTAATTTTATCGATATTCAATTTTTAAATCCCTCTAATGTTCATAACTAGTTTCTGACATTATTATAAAAACCAATTTTTTGTGTGTAACTTATTAGCAATTTAAAATTTTAACAGTCATAAATGATATATAAGGCTATCATGGAATGGACTCTGAGCTGCACAGTGGGAAAAAATTTAAAAGTAACGAATTTCAAAGTGCAGTGCAGCGTTCAGTGACAGATGTTCTTTCATGTTAATAATTATTAATTAATAATTAGTTTCACAGGTACCATACATTTCTTTTCTCAACGGAATTGTTCACGCATATATTGTATGTATATTAAGGTGGTCCAAAAATACATAGGAAAAACTTTCTATGAACATTTTGTTGCTGCCACCTCCGAAAATTGTAAAGAATTAAAAATTAAAAGACGATTATTTTTTTTTTTCAGTCGGACAATATTGAATGGTGTCGCTGGGTCATTGAAATTTCCCATGCATTTCACTTGGAAAAAAAAACTTTTTTCTAGAATTGATATAGAAACGTGTAAAATTAATATCTTTTAACCGGCTTACTTATTTTCAATTTACAATTGATCATGGAATAACACGCATTTGTTATTTAATTAATTTTTTGTATTTTTATTTTATTTTATTTATTACACTTGTTTACAACAAATCTAAATGTGATTACAAGGGAGTTACGCCAATAATAAAATAAAAACAGAAAAAGACGAATTACGAACATTAAGACACACGAGTAGATAAAATTTTAACAAAAACGTTGATAAACTGTTTAATCAAAATTGGATTCCCCGTTGACAAAATATTGAGCCATTTATCAGCAATAGATGAGTTATTACATTCGTCGTCAAAAACAGGTACAAGCAGATGCATACAAGCTGGACATGAAATCAAGATGAGCAACAAAGATTCTTTTTCCAAGTAGCATGAGGTGCAAGTTGCACCCAGGTGGAAGGTGAACTATTTCCGATCAAAAACAATTCTTGACACGTGACGGTTGAGCAGTCTAATTTAAGCATAGATTCTCTTATAGAAAATGGGCAAACGTAACTGTAAGTAACTTTGAGCCCCCCGTTGCAAAGGCAAAACCGGAAAGAGTTCAAGGCTTTTCAATAATTTCAGATGCTCGTAATCGCGATCTTTCAAATAAAGCGAAAATTCTCTAAGAACAAAAACACTGTTTATGAAGGAAGAACCAGGACCTATTTCATGACAAAGCTCTGAGAGACCGCAGGGTTCAAAAAATTATTTTTTAACTAAGATATCCAATTAAATCTGTTTGACGGGTCCTTTTTTGCCAGCCTCATTAGATTTAGAAAAAACCTCCTGGAGTACCTTGAATTTTCCATAGAAAGAATTTTATTTAACCAGGAAAGAGTGCCCCTTAAGATCAGTGCAGCAAGATGCAACGAACCCGTCTCTAATCTGACCGCGTAATTTGGGGTGCAGACAGGGAGATTCAAAAGTTTCTTAAAAAAAAAAGTTGAACACTGTCTATCAAATCCAAAAAGTTTAAACCCCATATCTGCCATCCATAGGCAAGAATACTTAAAACCAGACTACGAGAAAGACTAGTACAGTCGGCGTCATATATGCCTTAACATCCGGCCAAAAAATCATTAGCAAAATTCTCGTTTGAAGTGATTTCCCATCCATGGTATCTTATTAAAGAAAAGGGTACCACGGTTGAGAAATCGTTTCAAAGTGTCATGGATATACCATGGATGGGAAATCACTTATAAGGAAAATTTTGCTAGTGGATTTTTGGCCAGATGTTAAGGCATAGCTGACGTCGACTGTACACGTTTCACACGATTCCGTTTTGACAGAGTAAATCGTTGTCAGGGTGGAACCCACAGCGGTATTTGCAGCACTCTTCACTCTTCTCGCGGTCGATGAGAACGTGCAGTCGTGTTCAACGATGCCTTCCCTCAGGGAAGGCTACAATTTGACATGTTTTGCCCACTTTCTATTGTTTTCTTACTTCATTGCGCAAAGTCAATACAAAACATGTCAAATTGCAGCCTTCCCTGAAGGAAGGCATCGTTGAACACGACTGTACAAGAATTATGAAAGGTTATTCCTAGATGAATATACTCTTTGACCACCTCAATGCAACTCTAACCAAACTTAAAGTGTTCAAATCTTTTTGCCCTTGAATTGACAGATTTAGAAAAAATAACTATTTTAGTTTTCTTCGTATTAAGTGTTAATTCATTTATCTGGCAGAATTCATAAAGAACTCTCAGTTTTCTACTAAGTTCTAAGGGAAAGAAGGCAAGATAAACGTAATCATCGGCATATCCACACATGAGAATATCCATTACTTCGTCAATTGATATTCCTCTACATTCACGATTAATAAAAAACTGTTCCATATCTGCAATATATACCAAAAAGAATAATGGGCTAAGAATTTCGCCTTGCAAAACGCCGTGAGTAACCTTCACCATCTGAGTTGAGCCCTCCTGGGTTTTAATACACGTGTACGCTTTAGAGTAAAAATCCTTTATAACATTAATTATCTTGAAACTAAGACCCAAAGAATACAATTTATTCCATAAAATTTGGTGAGAAATGGATGGGAAGGTCCCATTCAAATCTATAAAGGCCGCATAAACAACTGCGCGTGGCTTACTCAAATGAATTTTTACAACTCAATCATAAAAACGCCATATTTCAGTGCCTACAAACAGAGCGAAAAGTCTTACATTTTAAGACATGTGAATAATCGCGTAAAAAATGTTTTATTTCGATATCTTAGTGACGTCAGAAGCACGAAATGGCCTCATTATAGGTGCCTTTTTACATTTCGTGTTCCTTGAAACAGATATACTGTGATAGAGATAGAGAGAAGTCAATG
>WNHD01002306.1:0-15402 GCA_011057455.1 Ganaspis sp. Gsp50
AATTCAATATGGCGGACACAATATGGCGGACGACAAATGTGTAATTACCACGGATTAAGGTGGAATTCACTTTATAAATGTTTTTGGGGTCCCTGATTTCGAATCTGCCATAAGAATTCTAAAATTGAATATGTCGGACACAATATGGCGGACGACAAATGTGTAATTACCACGGATTCAGGTCGAATTCATTTTATAAATGTTTTTGGGGTCCCTGATTTCGAATCTGCCATAAGAATTCTAAAATTCAATATGGCGGACACAATATTGCGGTCGTCATATATAGGGTAAACCCTATACAGGGGATAGCTTAAATGTTGTATGCGTGTAATTATTTTATTACGTTTTTATAAATTTAAGTGATGACACTTAAATAAAGATATTATATTTAATATAAGAGTACAATAGGTAAGGTTATCAAAAAATCAGTCACTTAATTATTTCAACAATTTTTAGTTTGTGATGTAAATGTAAATAGTGATCGAAGTATTCTGTAATTGATAGAACCCGAAATTCTTAATTTATGTATGCATAATTTCAGGTTTATATACTTATTCAAAATAAATGAATAACCATAGTTTGCTTGTCATTAGATAAGGAGATTGATATGGGTTATAAATATTGAAATATTTATTGTAATAAAGCCTTATTTATGATATTCCTGAAAGCAGCAATTATATTGATTTTTTTCTCTATGCACAAGTTTGGCTTATTTTAAGTAATTTGAAAGTTTTGAAAACTTAACTGCGAAGTTATTGCGCAAAGGTACTTTAAATTAATAACATACTACTTAATTATTTTGTTTGGAATATTTAATTATATTTGCGTTTTGGTTAGATATTTAAAACTGTATAATAGATTCTCTTCACATTGAAAGTCATAAGGTTTTCTAAATAAAATTATTTAATTTAGTATGGAGGTTAGAAAAGATAGTGAAGAAACTAAGCGAGGTCGCCCGGCTAAAAAAGGAAAATTAGTGTTAACACTGGTAGAAAAAAAGTGGAAATTGAAAATGCTAGTAAAATGACTATTTACAGAAGAGCTCATGATATTCTAAAATACGCAGAAAATAATGTTCATGTTATTGAATTAGCTGCAAAAATAGGGAAGAAAAAGTCTGTTAATGCAGATGAAGGCATAAGCAAGGATTCAAGTTCATTTGATACAAATTTGGTAAATAGACACACAAATGAATCAGCGTTAGCTTTCTACTTGGAACACGACTTCAGTAAAGAAGGATATACAGCCATGGCACAAGATACTAAGTCGCGAGGTTCTTCGATTTATCCATGTTATAATAATATTCAAAAGGCAATGGATGACTGCAAACCTTTAGATTA
The DNA here is from genome assembly GCA_011057455.1 of Ganaspis sp. Gsp50. NCBI lineage: Eukaryota > Metazoa > Arthropoda > Insecta > Hymenoptera > Figitidae > Ganaspis > Ganaspis sp. Gsp50. The sequence goes on from WNHD01002306.1 coordinate 1,341, forward strand.
CCAGTCATCTGAAACAGAAGTTTTTGTACCTTTGCAGTCTATGCTTAATAAGACAGCAGAGCGTTTATGTGATTCCGTTGCACTCGATTGGGACAAAAGGTATTTACGAAAGTTAGAGTTAATTACCACTTCAGGGTTTGATGGTTCCTCAGGATATGTAAATCCTCACCAAAAGTGTCAAGACCCAGGGAACGAAGATCCGAATTCATCGCAATCTTTATTTGTTAGCAGCATGATAATTATAAAATTACAGAATTCTGAGTCAAATGATATTTGTTGGATAAATCCTACTCCTCAGAGTGTAAGATTTTGTCGCCCTCTTAGAATCGCGTTAGAAAAAGAAGATGATGCTGCAACCACTCGAGAATTTAATCGACTAAATGCTGAGATAAACCAATTGAAGACTCACGCTTTCATTTTGTCTAATAATAAGACAGTAACAGTAAGCTATAAAGTATCACAAACATTATTTGATGGAAAATGTGTTAATAATATTGTTGGAAATAAGGCGAGAAGTAGTTGTCCAGAATGTTTAAGAACAGCTCACCAATTTTCTAATTTAGAAGACAATTTTGAACCTGTAAAATCGTCACTGAAATACGGACTAGGCTTGCTGCATTGTGAGATTAGAGCTTTCGAGTATTTATTGCATTTATCTTACAAAGTGCCTCTAAAACAATGGGATGTTCGAAAAGATTTGAAAGGTAATCTTTTAGTCCTATTCATGTGCGATTTATTCTTGTTTCAAGAATATTGTCAATTTTGTACAAGAATTCTAAAGTTTAAATTAGGAATAAAATACTTGAATCAAGAATAAATACTTGAGCCTAGAATAAATATTCTTGGGCCGATTCTAAGGATAAATTAGGTTAGATCAAATGCATTTTTGCATTGAATCAAGAAAATTTTTCTTTTAGTGTATGAGTATAAATATGATCATTTAAAAATTGTGCTTTTGCTACTTTGCTCTTACTTACTCTTATGTTATTATCAGATTTAACAGTATATATAATTAACGTGCTGATGTTTTTTTCACAATTTTATAGATACATACGAGACTAGAAAGCGTTTGATACAACAAAAAATTTTCTAGAGTTTTAACATAAGAGTTGATCAGGTTCTACAAGGCCATGGGACTACTAATACAGGAAATCTTGCTCGAATATGTTTTGAAAAACCAGAAACCTTTGCGTCCGCACTCGAAATTGATTGTCAGTTAATCTCTAATATTCGAATAATATTATTAGCCTTTAAATGCAAGAAGATGTTATTGCTAGAGGACCTACAGGAATTCTCGTGGAAAACTTACTGTCGTCACTATGAAATTTATCCGTGGGCTAGAATGAATCCCTCCCTTCACAAACTGCTCATACATGGATGCCAGATTAGTAAAGAATTTCCTTTACCTTTGGCTTACTTTGCAGAAGATGCAAACGAAGCATGGCACAAATTGTACAGGAAAAATTTTATTTCTCATGACCGACAAAATAGTAGAGAGAATCGTATTTTAGATGTATTTCAAAGAGCAGTTTATTCGACTGATCCGAAAATTTCCCTTATCTATATAGAAGATAGGATAAAAACAAGCAAGATGGAAAAACTTTCAAAAGAGCTTAATCAATTCATTGTAAAAGGGTAACAATTCAAATCTAAAAATATATATACACAACTTGTTTGATTAACAATTCTTTAATTAATATTCAGTATAAATATTCCAAAACATTCATCAAAATAGTAAATACACACAGTTCTTATAGGATTTTTGTCAAAGATTCAGAGTAATCTATTGAACTTTATTCCAATCTTACAAAAAAAATAAATTGTAGACTGACACACATTACAACAAAATATTTTAATTTTGCGTAAATGAAAAATTCAACCTTGAACCTAGAACTATAAATTGAATTCTTTAGATGCATTTTATAAATAATATATTATAATAAACAAACTTTTTTTATTGAGTAATAGTGGACTAAAAGGGAAAAATCCATAATTTTTAATTTAAAGTTCAAAGTTGTATAGTGCTTATAAAACTCAATTACCGTTTAACATTTACAAATTTTATCTTAAGATTAAATTTGAAATTTAATTTTAGAGAAATTTCGGAAGATGACTCAATGACCGAAAAATTAGTAGTGAGTGCAGAAAGTGATATATCCAGTGAAACCGATGAAGAATAAATATATTGATTAAAATACATTTCTGTATGTAAGTTAACAATTATTTTTAAAAATAACTTCAAAATGTTATGTAACTAATAAAAAGTTCTACCACAGTACTAGTATTTAAATCCAAAAAATAGGAACAGGAATTTTAGCATCTGAATTCAGACTTCTAGACAAAATGCAGGTTTTAAATTGTATTATACATTTTAATACCAAGCATCTTTAATATCCTTTTAAAAACGAATTATTTCTAAATCAGCGACATCAATAACTTGTATAAATATAGTGGATTTTATCATAATCATTAATAATTTTACATTTATCGACTGTCATTCTGTGTCCGCCATTTCGAATTTCGAAATTCAAATGGAAAATTGTAAATCAGCGACCCCAAAAACATAATGTGAATTCCACCTAAATCCTTGAGAATTACACATTTATCGTCTGTCATATTGTGTCCGACATTTTGAATTTTAAAATTTTTATGCCAGATCCGAAATCGGGGACTCCAAAAACATTTATAAAGTGAATTCCAACTGAATCCGTGGTAATTACACATTTGTCGTCCGCCATATTGTGTCCGCCGTATTGAATTTTAGAATTCTTATGGCAGATTCGAAATCAGGGACCCCAAAAACATTTATAAAATGAATTCCATCTGAATCCGTGGTAATTGCACATTTGTCGTCCGCCATATTGTGTCCGCCATATTGAATTTTAGAATTCTTATGGCAGATTCGAAATCAGGGACCCCAAAAACATTTATAAAGTGAATTCCACCTGAATCCGTGGTAATTACACATTTGTCGTCCGCCATATTGTGTCCGCCATTTTTAATTTTGAAAATATAATGTCAGATTTGAAATCAGCGACCCCAAAAACCTACATAACATGTTTTTTATTTAAGTCAGCGCAAGTTTTTACTTTTCACCGCCATATTGCATCCGCCATTTTGAATTTTAAAATATGACTTTAAATTTGTGTTGAGAATAACTAAATATATAATTTACCCCGTTATGATAGATTTATCATCATTTGTCTTGTCACAGGAAGCGGAAATCCAATAATTTTGTCGATACATTCAACTTTAAGGTGATTTCTTTTAGGTTAGAAAATTTTTTACAATATTTTCTGCATTTTTCCTCTATTCTAAATGAATTAAACTTTCAATTCTTTTTTAATTCATTAAAATCCATCGACTCTATCGAAAGTTCTACGATTTTGATACAAAATTTTACCAAATCACCCATTGTGAGCCAGTACTACACCGAGTCCGGCACGCCAAGCCGGTCTTTCCCACTGGGTAATTGCTTTTCCACACTTTTCGCAATAATGGCCACTTTATTTAGCTGTTTAAAGTGCTCTAAGTTGCCCTTTAGTTGACTCGCGACATTATTTGACTTTAAAACGGGAATGAATCATTATCACGAAAACACTTGAAATAATGCAAGCGACGGTGGCTCCGCCACTGTGCATTATCATTATTTAAATGGATTTTATGTTTTACGTGATTATGCAGGAACACTTTTAAATATCGCAATAGATTAAATGCATCCAGAGTTGGTGGGATTTTTAGTTGTAAATGGCGTTGACGTTAATTTAACAAACAGCCTGAAAGATGTTTACCTTATAAAAGCGGTGGATGAAGTTTTAAAGTTTTTTTATGATAGTGATGACGAATATGATGATGGTTTTAAATTATTTATTTCTAAAATTTGCTTTCTCTTGGTTTAGGAAGTGACAAGACAAGCTGCTTCTGGAGATATTAATGAGGAAAATCGATTGTGTCTAGGAATGCAACGTATGAGTACACATTAAAAAACTCGTCAAGAAGAAATCCAATTTTTGAAAACAAAGAATGGGTGTAAAGAAATCTCATAAGCAAGTCCTAGAAACTCGAAATGATGATCTTGATTTAATCCTATCGTCTGACAAAATAACTTCCTATTTAGGGTAAAGTTTTAGTTCATAGAATCAAAATTGGAAGAGAGCGAACACATTTACTGAAGTCTGATTCCATTCTATTTTTATTGTTTTAAAGAAAATTCTGCAATCTAAGTTTCCGGTACTGATTATAGAAATAAATTTCAGTTTTCTCTAAGATACAGATTTGAACAATTTTACAAATGCTTTTAAAAAGGGCATGTTTTTTAAAAAATACAAATCAAAGTTGTAGAAATATTTTGATGTTTTAGGATTTGTTTTGCTCTTGTTAGAATTTTTAATATTAATGTTCATGTAAGTAAAAATTGAGTCAATTTCCATAAAAATTGTCTCATAAGTAATCATTGGTTTAATGTATATTTCCGTGATATGTGAACAAATTAATTATTTGTGTTTTCATATTGTATAAAAAGACTATACGCAATTAATAATATTCTGATTTGAAAATAAAAGCTAAAAATATTTTAACATATTCGATACGAGGGATAAAATAAAATTAATAATAGAATTTTGAGAAATTAAATCAGAATTAAAATGTACATATATTGGAATATGCATTTGTTATTGTTATTATGTTAATTTATATTATAGAATTTATTCACAAATTCCAATTGGAATTATCGACAGACTGAATTGTAGAGTTAGAACTAAAGTTTCTCCTAACTTAAAAATTTGATAAAGGTTTCTCAGAAGATTAATTATTATTCTTAAGTAATTATCTTTTATAAATCTTGTTGATAGTGGATACTGATTCATAATTATGTATTAAATTAAAATTAAAATTAAAATTATTACTAGACTGATAAACAAGAATTTTTAAAATATGTATTTTTATAATACAATATTATATATGTAAATACATGATAGTATTAATATAATAATGCTTTAAAAATTTTGTAGTTGACTTAAAATTATTTTTTACAATTCCGTAAATTGTTACAATATTTTTCAACACAGTTATTAAATTCCAAAGTAGATAGTCTTTTCTTCGTAATACACTTTTGGAAAACGTATGCTGTAAATAAAGTAACAAATAATTTGTGACTGAGTAAAAGTATAACAGACTCCTAAATTATTAAAATTTTAATATACAAGAAAAAAAGTACATTCGGGTATAAAATAGATAAAGATGCAAGAAATAGTTAAAATTATTACATTTTGAACAACATTGTAGAATAAACAGTTTGACTGTAAATATAAGTTTCACATCCTTAGCAATTTTAAAATATACAATACAGGAAAATTATGTGCAATTAATTAGTAGGTATGTAAATGTTTAGCCGTCTAACAGAGATTAAAAGAACTAGGCTTACCCCAAAAATTGCAAGAAACTATAGGCAAAATATAATAGTTTTTGTGCGTAAAAAGTAAGAAGGTGTAAAAGAAATTACTTTCTACAGCATTCAAAACAGTGTCCGGAATCTGATTCCAACCGCCTCTACCTGTTCTGGATGCAGTTTTTAAAAATGTTATCCCTAACAATTCTTTTAATAAGTTTCTGGGCATTTGTTTTAAATTCTCTTTATGACGTAGTAAATTAATTTCTTGTTTCTGTGTTGTAAATATTTCTCAATTTGGCATTAATTCGATTCGATTTTTGTCTTCAACGTTGTATTTTTAAAATTAAAATTGAAAAATTAATATTAATTAATAATAGTTAAAAGTTTGTATTAAATCTTACCATTTTTGGCAATTATTTTTGCTTCGAAAGTTTTATTCCCCCAAAGAACATCTACTTTATTTCTCAACCCAAAGATTTTAATATCTTTTTCATAGACAACACTAAAGGTCAGATCTTTTTTCCACAATATTAAGAAAAACATTATACTCTCAATTTAGTAGAACACACAACCAGGTTGAAAATGTTTAAATTGTCACTTATCGCAATATTTTGATAATAACAAATGAAATAACACAAATAAAGAACTTCACCCTAAAGGTATGTATTATTTAAAATTACCCAACGCAAGTAATTTAGAATAATATTACAAACCAAGCTTAACAAAAATACAAAATGTCCAATTAAAAAATAGACTACTAATATTTAAAAGTAATAAATGTGGTTCTAAAAAATTAAGTCGCTAAATTTTAAACGAGAGGGAATTCACTCAGGTAGTCCACTGTATACTCTTCCTGTAATAATCGTGCAATACCGCATAATAATGCATTATAACGAAGATGTAATAAAGGAAAACATCTAGTATTAACTCTGTAATACGCATTATACTTGGTAATAAGTGTAATACGAGGTTTAATAACGCGTAAAAATGGTAGTCCACTGTACACAATTTTGACTAGTAAACTCTCCGTCGGTTCTGTAATAAAATCAATTTTTAAATCACAAAAATGTGATCCTAAAATACTAATTCTTTAAGTCATAATACAAAAATAAAATTTTTAGAAATACTAAATGTAGACTAAATTTCCTAAATGTGGTCCTAAAATATTTAATCGCTGAGTATGGTTCTAAAATTAATACACAAGAAGTCCTAACAGCGGGCCTATAATATTTAATCTCTCAGTATGGTTCTAAAATTAACATAGAAGCAGTTCTAAATGCCGTCCTTAAATATATAATCGCTTAGTATAGTTCTAGAATTAATATTTAAAAAGTCCAGATGTGGCCCTAAAATACACAATCGCTGAGTCTGCTTCTAAAATTAACAAAACACAAATCATAAATGTGATTTTAAAATATTTAATCCCCGAGTCTGGTCCTTACAAATAATATTAAAGAAGTCCTAAATGTACACCTAAAATATTCAATCGCTAAGTTTGGCTATAAAGAAAATAAAAAAAAGTCCAAAATCCGGTCATAAATATTCAATTTCTGGGTATGGTTCTAAAATTAATACAAAACAAGTCCTATATGTGGTCCTAAAATGTTTAATCGTTGAGTATGAATCTAAAATTAACATAGAAGAAATCCTAAATGTAAACCTAATATATTTAATCGACAGTTATGGCCCTCACAATTAATATTTAGGAAGTCCTAAATGTGGTCGTAAAATATCTAAACGCTGAGTTTGCTTCTAAAATTAATAGAAAAGATGTACTAAATGTGGTCGTAATATCTAATTGTTGAGTATAGTTCTAAAATTAATATTTAACAAGTCCTGAATGTGGCCCTATAATATTTAATCTCTGACAATGAGTATGGTTCTAAAATTAATATATAGCAAGTACTAAATGTGGTCCTAATATATTTAATCGCTAAATCTGGTCTTAAGATCTCATTATTTGGGGTCCTAATTTTAGTCCTTAAATATTGCGTACCTTAATTCGGTACTAAAATAACAATTTTTAAAGTCCTAAATGTGTTCATAAAATATTTAATGGCAGAATATGGTTATAAAATTAAAATTGATGAAGTCCTAAATGCGGTCCTAATATATTTAATCCCTAATTACATTTCTAAAATTAATATAGAAGAAGTCCTAAATGTGGTCCTGAAACATTCAATAGCTGAGTTTGGTTTTTAAAATACAAAAAAATTCCAAAATGTGGTCCTAAAATATTTAATCTCCGAGTATGATTCTAAAATTACTACAAAAGAAGTCCGAAATACGGTCCTGAAATATTTATTGACAAGTACGGTTCTAAAATTAATAAAAAGGAAGTCCTAAATGCGGTCCTAAAAAATTTAATCGCTGAGTATGGTTCTAAAATTAATAGAAAAGATGTACTAAAGGTGATCCTAAAATATATAATCGTTGAGTATGGTTCTAAAATTAATATTTAACGAGTTCTAAATGTGATCCTAAAATATTTAATCGCTGAATATGGTTATAAAATTAATCTTTATGAAGTCCTAAATGTGGTCCTTACATAATTAATATCTAAGTACGGTTCTAAAATTAATATTAAAGAAGTAGTAAAAGTGGTCCAAATATATTGAATCCCTAATTATAATTCTAAAATTAATATAGAAGAAGCCTTTAACGTGGTTCTGAAATACTCAATAGCTGACTTTGGTTTTAGAAAAATACAAATAAAAACAAAAATGCGTTCCTTAAATATTTCATTGCTAAGTATGGTTCTAAAATAAATACAAAAGAAGTCCTAATAATGGTCCTAAAATATTTAATCGCTGAGTATGGTTCTAAATTTCATATTTAACAAGACCTAAAATTGGTCCTAAAATATTTAATCACTGATTACGGTTCTAAAATTACTACCAAAGAAGTCCTAAATGCGGTTCTAAAATATTTATCACTAAGTATGGTTCTAAAATTAATTCAAAGCAAGTCCTAGATGCGGTCCTAAAATATTAAATCGCTGAGTATGGTTCTAAAGTAAATAGAGGAAGTCCTAAATGCGGGCCTAAAATATTCAATCGCTAAGTATGGTTCTAAAAGTAATATTTAAGAAGTCCCAAATGTGGTCCTAAAATATTTAATCGCTAATTATGTTTCTAAAATTAATATAGAGGAATTCCGAAATATGGTCCGAATATATTTAATTGCTAAATCTTGTCTTAACTTCACATAATTAGAAGTCCTAATTTTGGTCCTTAAATATTGCGTTCCTTAATTAGTACTAAAATAACATTTTTTAATGTCCTATATGTGATCATAAAATATTTAATCACTGAATATGATCATAAAATTAATATTTATGAAGTCCTAAATGTGGTCCTAAAATATTTAATCGCTGAATATGGTTATAAAATTAATACAGAATTAGTCCTAAATGTGGTCCTGAAATATTAAATTACTGAGTATGATTCTAAAGTAAGTACAGAAGGAGTCCTAAATGCGGGCCTTAAATATTTAATCGCTAAGTATGGTTCTAAAATTTATATTTCAGAAGTACTAAATGTGGTCCTAATATATTTAATCGCTGAGAATTGTTCTAAAATTAATACAAAAGGTGTACTAAGTATGGTCCTAAAATATTCCACTGCTGATTTTGGTTCTAAAATCAATACAAAACAAGTCCTAATGGTGTTCCTGAAATATCTAATCGCTGAGTCGGGTCCTTAAAATTAATATTTGAGTAGCCCTGTATGTGTTCCTAATATATTTAATAGCTAAGTATGTATCTAAAATTAATATATTATAAGTCCTAAATGTGGTCCTAATATATTTAATTGCTAATTAAGTTTCTAACACTAATATAGAAGAAGTCTTAAATGTAGTCCGGATATACTAAATCTTTGAGTCTGGTCTTTCAATTTAATATTTAAGAAGTATTCAATGTGAACCTAAAATATTTAATCGATGAGTATGATTTTAAAATTAATATTCAAGTAGTACTAAATTTGGTCCTAAAATATTTTATTGCTGAGTATTGTTCTAAAATTAATACAAAAGAGTCCTTAATACGGTCCTAAAATATTTAATCGCTAAGTCTGATTCTAGAAATAAAATTTAAGAAGTTCTAAATGTGGTCCTAAAATATTCAATCGCTGAGTTTGGTTTTAAAGAAATGCAAAAAAGTCCTAAATGCGGTCCTAAAATATTTAATCGCTGAGTATTGTTCTAAAATTAATACAAAAGATGTACTTAATGTGGTCCTAAATTATTTAATCGCTGAGTCTGCTTCTAAAATTAATAAAATACAAATCCTAAACGTGATTTTAAAATATTTAATCCCTAATTCTGGTCCTTAAAATTAATTTTTAAGTAGTACTAAATTGTGGTCCTAAAATATTTAAGCGCTGAGTATGGTTCTAAAATTAATATAGAGGAAGTCCTAAATGAGGTCCTAGTAAATGTATTCGTTGAGTCTGGTTTTAGAATTAATATTTAAGAAGTTCTAAATACGGTCCTAAAATAATTAGTTTTTAAATCCGGTACTAATATAACATTTTTAGAAGTCCCAATTGTTGTCCAAAAATATTCAGTCGCTAAGGCTCGTACTAAATTGAATTTTTAAGAAGTCGTAAATGTGGTCTTAATGTATTATTTGCGCTAATTTGGTTTCGTTAATGATTTTTGTAGAAGTTCTAAGTGTGGGCCTTAAATATTGAGTCGCTCAGGTTGGTACTAAAGTTATGTCTTTTGACGGTACATTTTGGTGCTCTACTTATGTAGAGCACAAAAATATTGAGTCGCTAATTAAAATTGGGACAATTGAGAAATTGCAGCGTAGGTGTGCAAAAAGTTTCGATGTGGCAAAATGGACCTGTGATTTTTCTATTTATTTTAAACAACAGTTATCCAGAGGTGCGATAAATCTTGCGAACCATAGTTCAATTCTGACAAGCATTTGAACAAATAATAAAACCCACATGCAAAATTTTACGAATTATGTGATAAATATTGCAAACCATGGCACAAATCTTGCAAACCAAGGTACGAATCATAGAAACCATGGGTAAGATCTTACTAACGATGGATTAATCATAATCGTCTTTACCTAATACCTTTCTGTGCTTTGCTCCAAGATTTCACAACTAAACAAAGCGTTTTACTTATTTTGATTGCTTAAATCATAAAGTCATGGAATTCTTTTGTTCATTGTTTTATGTGGGTAATGTTAAACATGGAATACTATAGTGATTCTTTAGCTTTGTCTGTTTATTTCTAGACACTTTATCTTTATTAGAGAATCATTTACGGTTGTTAAATATATTTGTTTAAATAAAACTAAGCTTTCGTGCAAGCGTTTTTTATGGGGTTATTATTTCTCTACTGCCTCTATTATCATATCGTGGGTTAAGTAGAAAATCTTAATTGTTTTGGATAACATTTAAGCGAAGAGTTCACGATTTTTAAGAAAAAGTGGTTCTATGAGGGTTTAGGTGACCATAAACTCTATAGAAATGTCAAGTGCTTATCAATGTTTGATTTTAAGTCATCTCAAGAAATCTCATACTGATTTAAACTTCTACAAAACGCAGAGACAAGGAATTCTAATGTAAAGTTTTTTATGGGTTTTGCGTTGAACCTGAAACTCCATAGCATTATTTTAGCCGTATTGGTTGATTTTTTAAAAATATTTGGACACCTTAAAAAAATCTTTCACGCTTGTGAAGTGCATTGTATTTCGTGAAACCAAACACTTCAACAGAAGTTTCTATGGGGGTTAAGTGTAACCTTAAAAACCATGGAAATATTACAAACATTTCTGTAGTTTCTGTAGAATCATATCATATTTCAAAAAAAAATTCTCAAGTTTTTTCAACTTTAAGTTTTAGAGAATTTAATTTTTCAAGTAAAAATTGCCTTATGGTTGTTCAAGTAACTTATAAACCATGGTTTTATTTAAATCAAACCTGAACTATATTTTCTGTCATGTTTTGTATCTTTTAAGAATTCATAGCTAAGTTCTTCACATTGTTATAATCTTTATGTATTTAGATACTCTTGTGTAATCTTGGAGTATCTGCTATTTTAGAGGCATTTTTAAGGATAAATCTTGATATTACATCGAAACTGTTTATTTATTTAAATTCTTTCCAATACATTTTCTGTTTAGTACACTTTAAACTATAAAATATCCAAAGTAGAATGAAATCCACTGAACCCCAGCTTAGTGTGTATGTGGTGCGGGGTTCCTTAGAAAAATATTGTGCACTTTTATATGAAAATTGATTGAATTATCTGACACTATCTGTATTTCAAAAGAAAAATCATAAAAACATGTCATTTTCTCACCGAATTAAGCTTACCCCCACCCTCCTTAAGCCATTATACAGGTATAATTTTACAACATATATATATATATATATGACTCACTTATAAATATGTTCAATCTGTCAAAAGCACTTGTTTCACTTTTATAAATGAAACTTTCTTTCTATATTTTATTTTTTCCAATAGAAACAAAAAAAACTACTAGAAAATTATAAATTTTATAAACATTTTGCTTCTCTTAAAAAATAATGTATTTACGAAAAGAAATCTTAAAGTAACATCTGTAAAAAAAAGTTGAATTTTATTTATCACAATAGAAAGTGTATGTTCAAATTTAAAAATAATATTTAATTTTCATTTTCTGGCATAAATTTCTGATAAAACTTTATTTATATAAATTGCTCGTTATTTAGCGTTAACATTTGTTTAAAAAAATACTATTTACAAAATACATTTATTATACTTATATCAAAGAATATAATTTTAAATGCCAAAATTAGTGAAACAGGGACATTTCTCTTATAAATTTCTATAGTATTAAATGAGGTATTATTCCTGAATTGACCCAGTCAAAAAGGGGAATATCTTGTAACTTTGGTAAATTGTTATCCTATCTGACAGTATCGATTCCCCGAAATAGAGAGTAGAGGGGGTTGAAGTTTGGACTTTTTAAGTGACACCGTAATTTTCGAGTCCGTATATTTATGGTACAACCTAATAGTTTTTAATCTATGTATAGCGAATTTTAAAGCATTTTATGCACTTTTTAAATAAAAAAGATTTTTTTCCAAACATATTTTTAACCGCTCTGTTTTCAAAATCAATTCTTATTTATCTTCTGGGACAAGGTAAACCTTACCGACATGGTTCTGATCTGGACTAAGTCGATTTTTTGGCAGGAGTGGAGGTGTTCTACTTTACAGACTTACCGGCAGGGCGTTCTACCTTACCGACCGAGTAACTGGGTTCCGGACGCAACCGTTAGATGGCGCCACTAATTTTTAATTTAAAATTTGGTGGGAATGAGGGGTGTTCTACTTTAACGAGGTTTTCAGCCAATTGGGTTCCGTGTTTTATCGCTAGATGGGAGTCACCAGGGAATTCACAATTCACATATGTAAGAGCATACACTTTAAGCTTTAAAATGAGCCTTAGACAACTTAAATATCTTCACAGGTTCAAAAGTTATGAATTAATTATTACAATCATGTGAATGTCACCAGGGAGGGGATATTTTTGAATTTCCCGCCCGAAAATGGCGGAAGTGTGGGGATTTGCCGCCTTAAAATGGTAGTGGAGGGGGGCATTTCAAGATGGCTGCCGAGGATTCCTACACAGGTAAGTTTATTTTCTACCTTACCTACAGTTTATTTTAGGTAATTCCCCTACATTTCCTTATAAAGATGATGGTCCAACTTACCGATCGAGCAACCAGGTTCCAACCGCCACCACTAGATGGTGCTACTAATTTCTAATTTAAATGTAAGCGGCAATGGGGTGTTGTACCTTACCGAACATTTATATCCTTCGAAAACAATTTTAAATATAAAGTTCTATTTTACCGACAATTTACTCTATGTAATTCTGTGAAATTTACTTTTATAAATGGCGATCTACCTAACCAACAATTTATTTTACCCTAAAATAACTTTAATTTTAATATTTTTCTTTATCGAACACTCTTTTACCTTAGAATAATTTTTAATTTAATATTCTGCCTTACCGACCGCTGTTTTACCTTAAAATATTTATTATAAGATGGCGTTCTACCTTACTGACCTCAGTTTTACCCTAAGCCTGACCAACCCTGGATTGCTGACGATCTTCCTTACCCTAAAGAAACGTACCGCTCTATGGCTGCTAGAGTCCGGGAGCTCACGACCGCAACACGCCGCATCTGAAACAGAAATGATTGAGCAGCGGAGTCGCGAGAGCCTGGTCGCGGGCCAGCGGTGCGCCGCGAGTGCCATGGTGGGGACAGAGCATCTATACTACCAGTGGGAGCGACTCAAGCTCACTTTTTCCAGATACAGGCCCAGGCAAGTCAATGGGACAATTTTGGCCAACAACAGCGCCTCTAGGAGGGACAAGTATACTACTGCTTATGTGTGAGCGCTTGGTAGTATTCGTGCATGCCTCTGCAGGCTGCTGTGGGCTTTTTTGTTTGACGCGACCAAATTCAAAGATATTAAATGAAAATTCTGAAACTTATTGTGAAAATACAATTTAAAAACAATATGTTAGAGGAATTTATTTAAAATAAATTAGGCATTAAGGCTCCAGTGGAAGTAAAACTTAACCTAAAAATACATACTCATTTGTATTCTACAAATCCTGTCGCGGATCGCCAAGATTCTAGGATGAAAACTT
>WNHD01002307.1:0-15573 GCA_011057455.1 Ganaspis sp. Gsp50
AATTTTACCGAACTTTAGTTCTAAAGTTTAACGCAAAAATAAGTACGTGAAAATTCTCATGATTGTACTCGACGTTTGGAGGGAATACAAATTTGTAAAAATTTTAAATTATTTACTTTAAAAAAAAATGTTGAAAAGAATCCATTGACTTTTCCTTTAATTTTCCGAGCAAACTTCAATTTTTTTCACGTAAATTATTTGAAATTTTTGCAAATTTGTGTCCCACACAAAAGTCGAGTACTGTCAAGGGAATTTTCAGGTTCACAGAAAAAACCCAGGATCAAATTGAGTAGCGTATGCTACTCAACTTGAAGCGCACCAGAAATGAGTCGCGTAGATGGCGCTACTTTCTATGTCTTTTTTCACGTAAATTATTTGAAATTTTTGCAAATTTGTGTCAAGTACTGTCAAGGGAATTTTCAGGTTCTTATTTTTTCCGTGTAAATTTATTATTCCATGAAATCATAAATCCTTTGTTGCAAAGAAAAATGAAATTCATGAATTTCAGGAATTTTCATTCAATTGAAACTACAGATTGACTTCTGACTTTTAAATTATTAAATATTTTAATGATTTAAATTACTTAAGTTTATTAAATAATATAAAGGAATTAAGTGACAAAAATGAATTAATATTTATTAACTGTTTTTTCCTTTTAGTGCATTAAAGTATAAATTGCCTGTGCTTGTAGCTTGTTATCAGCAGTCCAAGGATGAACAAAAAGCTTAAACAATTTCAAGAAAAATGTATAGCATTTTTATTCAGCAGAAATTAAAGAATGAATTAAATAAATTCAAGAACCATAAAAATTCATAATAACAGTTTTTACTCTCCAATTTTGATTAGTTCTGATTGAGCACTTCAAAATTGCAAAAATTTCCACTCATATTTTGTGCAATTACACTCTTAAATATACCAGTTTGTAATTGTTTAAAACAAGTTTAGTTAAAAATGAAAAATCTTAATAGGAATGTTCGGTAGTGGTCATATACTCATTAATTCAGATTTAAAGATTAATGTAACGAATAAATTATATTTCGATAAACACTAGCAAAATTGCAAAATATATTACTAGACTTTAAAAAACGCTAAAAATATTGTTATTTATTTGCTAACACTCCCAAACCAATTTAATATATTCTTATTTATATTTGTATTTCTTATCATCTCAAGGATAGAAAGTCATGAACACGTTTGTGCACAGAAAATATGGCTTCGATATACTCAGTAAAAGCTGTTAAAGTAAATTTTGAAATACTCTTTAAACAAATATTTATCATTCTAATTTTCAGTAAGGATTCGCACCAAATTAAGGGTAGCTTTTGATTATTTTTAAAAATATCTCAAATATTTGAATTAACATTTTTCGAAAATAAAATTGGATTTTTTAAAAAAGATTGTTGAAAACTCACAAATCACACAAAATTTACCAACGTATTATTTTACTAAACTTCATTGAAAAAGATTTTTAGCTGCTACAGCTAACCGTAATAGCTATGAATTTCGTTTAACTAGACAATAAAACTATAATATAAATATAAATAAATATAAATAAAATAAATATAATATAAATAAATAAATAAAAATATAAAAAAAAATAAAACAATAATATCAGTCAATATACATTGAAAAAAATGTGACTGAGAAATTCAACTACCATAGGATAGTTGAGTGAAAAGTAGTTAAAATAACTAGTTTTATAGTTATTTTGATGTTTTTTCTGTATAGTTAATTAAACTACTTTTAAGCATATTATAGTAGTAGTATACATAGTAGTTCATTTTACTTAAATATGTATAGTTAAATTAAACTACTTTTAAGTATATTATAGTAGCAGTATACATAGTAGTTAGTTGAATTACAACTACAGAACTACAAAACTACTAAGTTGTAAAATCTATTACTTAAAGTAGTAGTTTCAATTACATTCTTAGTTCTTTTAACTACTTTATGGTAGTCAATACAATCTTTTAAATTGGGTTGAGGACTTATTGTACTACCCAGAGTATAGTTAAAAAGTAGTAAAACCTACTACTTTTTTTCAGTATACGGTTACGAATTAATTAAACGTTTGGGTGCTGTTCAACTATAGTCAAAAGTTACAAATTCAGATTTAAGGAGTTCAAGTAAAACATACCTATAATTTTAGGCAATATTTTTCCAAAAAAAATAAACTACATTATCTACTTAACTATTTAGGTAAAGCTCACTTAACTTTTTAAATAGATTTCACTTAACTACTTAAGTAATTTTCACATAACTAGTTTAACTCAAGTTCTGAGGTCCATTTTGCTCCTTTGTCTTTACAGCAAGCTTCAGGGAAATTTCAGACAACATCACATGCTGTATCTTCAAGAAGTATACAATACTTTTTGGCGAACTTTAGAATGATTTCCCTAAATCTAAATTAATCACAAAAATTAATCAATGATTAAAAATATACCAAACTTCAAATTCACGTTTAGATTATCGACTATAAAAGCTTCATTTTCTTACTCACTTTTTTCCATGAAAACAATTACGAAAGATTTTAATAAAAAGTAATAAAGTATTTTCCCTGTATGCAATTCGTAACACACTTTCAAAATATTACTATAATAAATCTACACGCAAATGTAATTACCTACTAATTTCGCGCGAAAATAAGAGAAACAAAATTTAATAATTGACTTAAAAAAATTAAATAACGTGAATTCCTCTCAAACATAAAACAATACTCCTTCAACCTACGTATCTTTAAACTTTATTAAATTTTTGTAGATACTCAATCCAAATGTCGCTTGTACAATTTATAATTTTCCACATCCGCTAATGCGTTTAAATTTAACTAATGCAATTTTCCCGTGTTTTTTCAAACATCAAACCAAGAAGCAGGTATTTAAACTTGCAACTTTAATTATCCCCTAGAAAAATCGGACTAGACATTTCTTTGAAATCGAGACTCTGAAACCTCATAAAACATTAAAAATCCTTTTCCATGTTGGTATATCTAGGACATGACCTCCCCACATTCCTCTGTTGTTTCCATCCAGTAAAAATATGCACTCGTGTTACATTGAAGATCATGGATCTTAAAATGAAATTCCGAAGCTTTTGCCCGAAACTTGTCGAGAGCTACAGGTGGAACCAGATCAGGTATGCATTGGGGAAAACAGGTGGACCCGGAGGTGGCAATGGAACTGGTTTGTGTGCGTGTGTGTGTGTGTGGGGGGGGGGGTTATACACGAATCGAGTGTACATTGTATTGGTGGGGAGTCAACCTAGTGGGTGATGGAGGAGTGGATCGAGGGGATTGCAGGGGAATACCCGCAACAAGTAGTCGTTTACAGTTAAGTCAGTCCGTATCGGGCGCTCGGTCAGCTGAGACCCGTTCGTCTTTGCTCGGAACACATTGATCCATTAAACTAGTGACGAACACGTCGCGTTAAAACTTGAGTGTAAAGTGCCTTAGTTTTCGTTTTTCTCATCATTTTATCAAAACTTGATTGGAATTTTGTGTTTAAATCATTTCTATTCCTCCAGAATAGCATAAAATTCATTTAAAATTCAAGTGGAAGCTGCAAAATTAACGGTACGTCAAAAATCTTTCGTGCAAACTTGAAACTGATTAAAAAGTTCAAAGGCATCTTTCAAAATAACAAAACCTTTCACAGTGTGTCAGAAATTTTGAAAATATGCATCAGGAATTTCAAAATATTCGAAAAATTGCATAACATACCAAAAATTGCACAAAATGATCTATAAGAAAGTAATATGCAAGGAATTTTTAACTAATAGAAGCAACTTTTCAAAAGTGGACAGAATTTTTGAACTATTTAAACAATTTCTTACAATTTTTCGAATTTGCTTTATTCAATAAGTCTCTGACTTGTTGAATATATTTCCCACAAGTGCAAGCAAGGGGGAAATTCTCTAAATGGTCAGACACAAATGTTTTTAACGAAAATTCAGGTGCAGGCACACTTTGAGAGCATCTTCGAATTTTGGAGCAAATCTAATAGGGTTAAACGATACCATAATCTAGCAAAATAAATCACACGTAGAAGAAATTTTCAACACAGAATATTTCTCAAGTATGCAATTTTCAAAATGGCCAAAAAAGACTTCCAAATTACAGGACATTTCTAGCATTTAGAGTAACTTACTCAAATAAACAAAGAGTTTGTCAAATAAACAATAAACTTCCCAAACAGAGGAATAAATATCTCAAATAAACAATAACTTGTTTAAATAAACAAGAAATTTGTTAAATGTTTATGAAATTTGTCAAATGTTCATGAAATTTGAAATATAAGCAATAAACTGAATTATAAAAGAAATTTCTAAAACTAGAACTTGAAGTTTTTAAGGAAGAGAAACGTAAATAGTCTAGAGTAATGTGAAAGCAAAATTCATTTCTGAACTTGAAACGGTACTATAAAAATGTTAGTCTATAATTAAGAAACATGTAGTTGTGGAAGAAAACAAGATGTGCTTCGTTGGCAACAAGTAGGAAACCTGCCACTTTGATCAAAGAAGGGAAATAATTACTACTAGCTTTTTGTCCTTCAAGTGAAAAGCAAATTGCAGTCCAACACATTCCTAATCATTTTATTCTTGCTCATCTCCCAAATTAAATCCACTCAATTTGAATAAAATTACTTAAAGATTCCTATAATCCTTAGTTATATTCATTTTAAATCCAAGGAAGCGTACCTTCGCAGTGAAACCAATGACGTCAGTAGAAGAAACCCACCTAACTCATCCCTTTAAATTCTGCTTAAACGTCAAAAATATCTTTTTAACACAGCAAAAAATAATAAAAACATGACTGAAAAAATTTCGTTTTATCTGTCAAACTTTCATATCATATTCAAATTGTTATTTTATATACTCAAATTATCCTTTTATTTATTTTACACATAAAATTGCCAATTCGTGTTTAGAATTTGCATTTCATATATACAAAACAATGCTTCCCTATGAGGAAGCAAAAATGATTTATTTAAGAAAAAACATAATAATAATAAAGAGAAAAGGAGAAACAGAATTTAAGACAATTATATTTTCACGTATGTGTAAGAATAATTGCATGATGTTTTTCCGAAGATTGCCAATGGGATTCCCCGGCTATCCCCATTGCAATCTCGGCGTTAAACAGTTTAGAGACCTCACTTCGCCTCAGCGTAAAAATTTCAAAATGAAACAATTCTTATCTATTAGTGTTTTTAATGTCTTGGCGTTTTAGTATTTTTCGCAGCAATTCGACATTCTACTCACGATATTTTAATCCCATATGTTGCTCACTTCGATCAGCCATTGTCAGAGAACCCGGATTACAAATTTCTCGCACACAGTCACTTTCTCCGAGCAAATAACTAACCTCACGGCTAGAATTAATGTATTCACTCGGCCGTGCTAAAAACGACGCGCCGATCAAAACGCTACTTTAAATCTTCCTGAATATTTTCCTATTTTTCAGAATTAAATTCCCCTTTTCAGTATTGCTTGTAATATAATAAAGTAAACTTGACACCAAGTCAATTATAATAGAAAGATTGTTCCAAGTGATAATATCGAATTATTTATTGCTACTCGAACGGATATTTTTTTCTCTAGTCGAATAAAGCATGTAATTATTACTCGAAAGAGTGATTATAGAGAATGCTATCTTCTCATCGTTTTGACTTTTTCATTATCAATTTTCTTCCAAAAACGTCATTGTCTTATATAGAATTTTTTATCACAATTTTTCACAATAAAGAAAGATACACAAAATTAAAAAAACATAATTTCCTGATTATTTACTGTTTTAAAAAAAATAAAAGAGAGAGAGAGAGAGAGTAAATCAGAAATTCATATAATTGTCTCTATGAAAAAACAATTAACCTATTTTAGAGTAATATGGTTCTATAATTTTAATAAGAAATTATTCCCATGTAAATTCTAATCTTTTAGAGAGATATTTCAAATGAAATCCTGATTTATGGAGGTCCGAAATTGAAATAAGTTTCCTGAACTATTGATTTTTCTTGAGTGAAATAAATTGCATGATTTGGAGAAAATGTACCCTTGCGAATAAAACATGAAAAAATATAAAAGGACGATTTTTATCGCTCCTCAAAGTTTTTTAATCGAAAACTGGAAATAAATTGTCTGGAATGTCATGTATATGCTTATTTTCATAAAGGTTGTCTTTGTGCATTTTTATATTGCCAGGAACAGATAAAAAGTGTCATAAATTTCTTTTGAATTATAAGACCTACTTAACATGATATAGCAATGCATTTATGCAATTAGAAAGATATTCTGTAAATTACATTAATTTTTTACACACAATTGACATTTTTTGATAGACTCAACATTATAATGCTAAAATAACATTTGTATAAAAATAATCTAATAAAAATAGAGTATCTAAAAAAATAGTGTCTAAAAAATATAATGTTTAAAAAACGTAGTACACAACTAAAAAAATATAGTATCTAAAAGAATAGTTTAACGCAAACACTTGAATGAATTTCTTCCTACAATCTACAAATGATTTACCAATAAGTAATTTTAAATTCAAAATTAATATAGCAAAGAAGATTAAAGCATTACGAGTCATTATTGATTTTTTAAGACATCAAAAGCAAGTCATTTTTATTTTGAAGATACGATTTGTACGAAGTACAATTTTTATCAAGCAGTTATTTATCATTTTGTTTTCGAACAAATTACTTTCGTAACTTTACTAAAAGTACAAACTTTTAATTATCTAAAACATGGTTAAATAATTAGTTGAACAATAAATCAACTAATTTTTGATTAGTCTTTACTAAAATGACCCATTCTTAAAAATAGTTTTTAAATTGCGTTACTGACATTTAATTACAAAGTAATTTAACAATAATTAAAAAAAACTTGCGAGTACAAATAAGAAACCGCAAAAGTAAACAAAGACAAAAAAACGTAAAATATTGTTTCAAGAAATAAGGAAAATGCGCGAATATAAAAGACAAGCAAAGAATTTAATAGTATTTTCCTGATATGTGATGGATTAAGAATAGTATAAACAGCTACTATCAAACAAAACTTCCTATCATCAGTTATGCAACTTCTGCAAAAGCTTATCCTACTCGCTGACCATGAAGTTCACTTGTTTCTTTTATGAAAAAAATAAATTACTTAATTTATTATCAATTTGCATGATTAATTTGATAAAAATTAATCTTGAACGTCAAATTAAATGTAAAAGTTGTTTTCAAGAGCAACTTACGAATCAAGAAACAAAAGAAAATTATTTTCAGAATATAGGTGTCAAGTGATAAGTGCTTCTTATGATCACTTTTCAATTTCAAAGAATTGAATTATTACATTATAAAGTGGATAAAAATAATTAAAAAACACATCAGTTAACCACTTGTCGTTCAATGATCTTTTAATGATTTATCATGAACGAGAGTGTCACTTAGTGTCAAAACGATCAATCTTTTATCCCGATCTTCATTATGTTGTATTAACAAAGTATATAATGTAAATTAGATCCAATTTCCACGCATAAGCGATCATTTGCAGTGTCACTATACAGTTTTTTCACTTATTACTGTTGTAATTGTTCATTAATTGCTCATACACTTCGATCGCTTAACCGAGACAACACACGTATTTATAACAATAAATAACTCAATACTGATTAAAAAATATTTAATACAAAGAGTTTCAGGTGAATGCTTTTTTTCATTAAATAGTTATAAAGAAACATCCAAAAAGATCTGAATTATCTTAATTTTAATTACTAGTTATTTTTACATTACTAGTGATTCTTTCAGAAACAAAATTTGTTCGCTACAAATAAAAATTCGAAATTACAATCACTTTGGAGTAAAAAACAAATCTTGAAATATGAAAGATTGTTCTTTTAAAAAAAGAGTAATTTAGAATCAATAATGACAAACCTATAACTTGCAACAAATTTCGCAATTCAAGTACTAGTTTCCTGATTCCTAAACTTTTTTCTGGGAACTTTAATTTTCTCGAGGTAGCGAAAGGCGGATTCACAGCCGAGTTGTCTGCAATCAGAGACTGTTGATTCCCGCGATTCATACATGAGAATCTCTTTTCATTCATGACTTCATATCGAGACTACCGTACTCATTAATTAAGAAAACAAAGTTTGCTTCACTATTAAGCCAACTCTCCCTTTAAAAGGATATCATTCAAAAAAGAATAGAAATACTCTTTTCGGCATGATGTCCTCTTTTAGAAGCATCACCAGCAACCAATCATCAGTAACGGTTCTTTAATAAAGTGTCTCAAAACATTTAATCAAAGTTATGTTAATTATTTTGAAAAATATGATCCTATCCCTGATTACACTCCTAAATGATCAAGTTCGAATATTAATGCACATTATATTTGCAAAGCAATCAAAATTTCTAGAAGGTTTCGTACGATAAACTAATCACGCGTGATCCTTGCACTCGAGTGTTAAAATTATAAGATTATCTTAATTATTCTCCTGTACTTTGGCAGCTCGTTAAAATTCTTGCTGGTTACAAAAAAAACTCATGACTTCATTATTTTTTAGAACTTGGAAATCGTAGCTGAAATGCAGCCAATCTCATCCCTAAGACGCCGACAAAGAGTACACAGGATAAAAAGGATAATGCGTGTTTTGAAATGAAGATTTGAACTATTCGTTAGTTAACATTGTTCCCTATATTGAAAATAGTAGTTTGTGGATTGAAAGTATAGCTTTATCAGAACTGTGAAAGAAGAACTGTTTAAGAATCAGTGTACAAGTGATTTTGAGTTCAAACTTCCTGTCAGATCAGTGGAATAGTAATCGCGATCTGGAGAGAAGCATCTGACCTTATCGAGGACGAGGACAGAGCATTCAACGAGGAAATTAGGACATTTTAATCTTTGAGATAGAAAATCTTTCGATGGATGACTTCCTAAGCTAACTAAACGTGCATCATTTCATACACGACTCGGAATCAACTTAAAACACGTTTTAAGGTAATGGAAATATTTTCTTATACTTGTCGATAAACAGAGTAATTTTTAATATATAAACTACATGTTAACTGTGCAATGTAATGATAGGTATAATGAGAATGATAATTTAAAAATATTTTTTCATTAAAAAGGATTGTTTGCTTAATATTATATTTAATTTTTTTGGGGCAATACATTTGGAGGGCATTTTGTCAGTTTTTCCCTTTTCCTCAATTCGGGTCTGTTTTATAAACAATTTTAATTACTCAATAGATGCTAAAATAGATACTACATATAGATGCTTTTCAATTTCGTAATCAAGTTTTAATTTATAAAAAAAGTATTTTAAAGAAAAAAAGATTAAAAATAGATGAATAATAATAATAATCATAATAAAAATAGATGAATAATAATAATCCCAATAAAAATAGATGAATAATATGACAATACATATTAAAAATATAAATAAAAAATAAATCAAAATTTAACTTCGATTTAACGAATTTACTAAAACAAATATTTACATATATCGTACATTTCAGCCTATACATACAAAATTCTGTAAACATAGGAAAACATAAAAGAACAAAATAAAAATTTTATCTCCAGGACGTTTTTTTAAAAAGTTGTTATTCAAAGAAGTTTGTCTTCTAAAATGCATATTTATGATGTTATGCTTAGACAAAAGGAAATTATGTTAAGTGTATGCGTTAAAGTTTATTTCCTAAAAAATTGGTTTTATTGGTTTTTTGATTTTGTTTATTATTTTGATTTATTGATTTTTGTAACAAAAAATTGAACACAAGTTTCATTTTTGTTCTAGTTTATTCGTAATTTATGAAAAAATTGATTTTCTACAAAATGGAATTTTTATATTACAGGTGAAAGAAAAAGTGTTACTCTCTCAGGTTCATATTACTCCAAATTAAATATTAAAAGAAAGTTAGAAAGAAAAAGACAAATGGTCGTAACAGAAGCAAAAATAAAAAAAAGAAATGTCAATGAAAGTGAAATAAGGGAAAGAAACAACTAATTTTTTACTTTGACGCTTTTGCTTTGTTGATAAAATCAGAAATATACACAGAAATCTTCACTTTTCTTGACTCATCAAAATTATTAATTTAAAAACCTTTTCAGTCTTTAGAAACTGTTATAAAGACAAATTATAAGCAAGACAAAATATTATTATGTACTCTTAATTAGTATTTGAAGTTAGGATTTAAGTAATGAAAATAAAGAAATAAACTAAAAGCAACTTTCTTTGACATGCAAACCATTTCCCTGGAATTAAATTGGCCCCAGCAATAATTGGCAGTTAAGAGCAAAATTCTTAAAAAGCCGAAGGAAAAAAGTGTGAAAAAAATACTTTACGAGGAGGAAAGTTACTTTTTTACTTTTTTTTAAATTGCGTTTGACACAGAGTTTGCATGAGTCTCAAAGTTGTTTTCAACTTTAGGAGGTTAATGGCAGTAAATCGCGGTCGTGAGATAACGCAGTTTTTTAAAAATCTCGCATGTTGAGTTCGATATTTGAAAGATCGCGAGGTTGATTTTCACGGTGGTAAATGGAGAGTGAAGAGATTGCGAAAAAGTAAGCTCTGCTATGGTAGACGTGTAACCGTGCCTGTATAGACACTCCCGTGACCTCGAGTTATTTTATATTGTATCTCTACATAGAGAACGTAATTTCTTCCCGGAGCGAGCGTCCAGTGTATTCTGATCGGCTACAAGGATTCTCACACTCTTTTATTCTATCAAATTTACAGCTAATCAAAATACACCTTCGTTTTCACCGTATACGGGAAGAAATTTACCTTTCAATATACAGACACCATCATCAAAGATCCTTAATATGACGATACCTGAGTGCTTAAGATAAAATTTAACGTCCCTAGTAATTTGTTTTAGATACGACATCTAGTTCCTGTACCGTAAATGCTCTAAAGGCAATTTCTAAAATACATTTTCTTATTAACCGTGAGCTTTCACTTCACTTACCATTAAATTCTAATTACATTTATTCTTGAGGCTGCTAAGCACTCTTCCTTTTTATTTTTGAATTTAAGAAGTCAATTATCTAGGCTTTTACACATTGTTCGTGAAATTATAAATACCTATATTTCAAATAAAACATTATTTACTTTCTCAAAGTTTAATGATTCATTTTTTAAAAATGTTTTTCTGAATTATTGTCCTAATGTATAGGTAGTGATTTAATGTTAATGATTAACAAATACCATTAGTAGATCATTAATCATAATGATAAAGTAATCAGAAATAATGTATTGAATAATTGTAGCACATGCTACAATTATTAGAAAATAATCTCGTGTAGAAAATTCTATATGAGATAATTATACTCTAATAATAGTCAAAATTTTGCATAATCAATAGACAATTTTGACCAAGTCATAATTACTTTTCATAATCTACCAACTGCTATTAGTGCGACAATAAAAGCAAACACAATTTTTACATTGCATCATGTGTATAACAAATTAAGTGTGCGCTCTTAAAAACAAAACTGACAAATGTTAATTACTGGTTTATTCAAGTGTGAATGGAACAACAGGAGTTTGATAGCTTGAGTCGAATAATTAATCAATGAGTGGTCAATGAGGAATTAATTTTCATTGATTTGCTTCAATGTGATTGATTGCCCACATAAATTCCTAATGTTTTCGTCGACTCGAGAGATTTAATCGCAGTGCAGAAAAAATCATTAATTACGATATTTTTCAATTGCGAGACTAATTTACACGACAAAGACGACGGATTTAAATGTTATATTAATGAAGAACGTCATAAAGATATTCGCTGCATGTACTTCTTAATTTAATTACGAGCGATCATGTCACAATTACTTTCTCCTGGCAGATTTTATGCACCTAACTGACAAGTGGCAACGTAGCTTGTCCAAGACGATGTATTTTACGTTTATACGTCAGTTATAAACATTTAGATCAATTCGATGAACTCGTAAATAATTTGCACGTTGGTCTTTTGCTGAAACAGCGGCTTTTGTCTAAATTATGTACTCAATTCAAAAGTAAAAAAATGCTCAATACAATGAAAATGTATCACAGTCAGATTGTGAAACAGTCAACACTATTATGCAATTTATAGCAGTGTCAAAGTATTTCATACATAAAAGTCACACGAATAAACACAAAACAAAAGTTTACAAAAAGTTCATCAAAATTGTTTCATTTAAGAATAATTATTAAAAAGAAACTTTGAACAAAAGGGTAAAACGTGTATATATAAACAAGTGAACAAAAAGTGTTTTTCCTTTTTATTTAAAAGGAATTAAAATACTTGTAGAGCAGATTCAAGCGTAATTTGCAATAAAGTAAGAGCGGAAAGTTGCAATCTTCCGAGAAGATTACTTTCTCAGTTTTAAACGGAAGACCACAAATGTTGATAATAAAGAGGACAAATATGCTCAATAATGCACTGAATGGTTGCAGTGCTATTAGCGAATTATATTCGTTTCTAAGAAGAATAAAATGTGAAGATAATACTAAATCTTTTCAAGACGAAAAGCATCATTTTCTCCTTACAAATTATCGACTTCTTATAATAAAAAATATGAGCAAATTAAATGCTTTATACATAATTGTTTAAGATGATCACTCAACTTCTACGTCAAACTTTAATAGCAAAGTTTTATTTCTTAAAACAAAAATCTTTGAAAAAAGATTCTTTTTTCTAAAACATGTACAAGAATTTCAAAAAAAGAAATTGATCAAAAAATCAATTTGTTCAATGAATGACCTTTTATTCAAAAAGATTTTTTTTGAACAAAATTGATGAACAAAACAAAATTGATGAGCTTAAAAATGTCCTTTTTGTTGAAAATTATTTTCTGAAACAATTATCTAGAATAACGAGAACAAAAGTCAAACACTAGAGGAAATCAATTTTTCTTTATCTCTCTAGTATATAATAATTAATTTTCCTTCTTGTTTGAAAAGAGTATTTCCATATCTTGTGAGCGAGAAGAAATGTTCTGTAGAAAGGTCACGAATCCCATTCAGTTGTAAATGTGTGCTAAATTTAATCTCGCCTTACTTTATCGGGATTTCACATTAAAAGATTTTCTACGTTGGAAGAGTATTTTATATGAGGTAAACACGATTGGTGATAGGTATTTTCCGAGGATAGTGATGAATATTTTCGTTTAATGAGCGGATTTGGCTTGCCATGGAAATTAGATACCTTTACTACAGTCTAACGGTACAAACGCCTACGTGGTATTACGATAGTTACACGTGACACGCGTGTCAGTGCGATATTATTAATAAACCCTTGAATATATGTTTCCGTTATATACTGCGAGAATCACGTGCTCTTTTATGAATGCAAGTAATTAGAGCCTGTCACTGTTATTTGAAAACTAATATCAAGTAATAAAACATACATACAGAATGTGGATTCCTATAATTTATTTATTTGAAAAAAAATAAGGATCATATGCCATAAAAATGTTTTTCATTCCAAGGCATCTTTTAGACTTGTGTATTCAATGTCGGCGTTTGAATTTCAGAAGAGATTGTTTCATTATAAAGTTTATTTGTCATCAATTCTGAATGAATCAATATTTTAAATTTTGAAACTTGAAAAATTCTTAATTTGGAAAGGTTTTTAATCGAATGTTGATAAATGCGGAGTTTTATTTTTGTTATTGTATTGCACTCGAAATCAATCTGTTACTGACAATCAATGAATTTTGACTCAGTGAATTACGAGTTTTCTTTACTCGAAAAATCAAATTTGATTGATTCGAAACTACTTATATGGCAATTGCTATGATCTACAATCTCTAAAGACGAATTAAAATCTAAACTATCTAAAGTCTACTACGAATTTAGATCAAACAAGCTTCATGTGCAAAATTAAAAATTCAATAATGAAAAAAATGCTCACTGACAAATGTTAAATTTTTATTTATTATGTTATTGCGTTACTATGTTCAATTGAATAAAATGTTGAAGTAATCAAAATTTGAGATAAATTAGTTTCAGGGAAAAGGAGCATCATATATGTATAATGACAGGCAAAACAGAATGTTAAATTTCAAGATGCAGTTAGAATTTAACAATATTATACTATGTTGATAACGATAATTGAATGCGATTGATAGTACATATAATAAACGATAGAAAATATCTCTTGAAAATTCTACTAGAATATCACTAATAAATTACTGCAGACATAAAATAAAAATAAAAATTACAATAAAAATAACTACAAATGATAGAAAAATAATACTATATTTTTGTAGAGTTGATAGTTAAACATCACTTATCATCATCACCATTTTCAAATATACCAGAACTTCTACAAATGTTTGTATTTCTGATGTGCAATTGAATTCCGTATTTTTATTCATCGTTTCAATTCCCACGTTTTTCCACGATAATTCCCCTCATTGGAAACTCTTAGTATTTAATAAATTAATTATTGAAATATTGTAAAACGTTTACTTTAAAGTTGACGCAAGTGAATATACTACCTCCACGGCCTACATCAAATATAGACTACTTTAGCATTATATACTTCAATTGTTACTTATCAGTAAAGATAAAATATACATATAAATTTTTCCTCCTTTTTCGAGCCAAGGAGTCTGCAAAACAGATAATAAAAAATACGAGTTTATAAGCAGGAAAAAAGACTAAATAGAACAAACGCACACAACTCAAACTCATTTGATAAGAATCAGCACTAGCTATACTTAATTAATTATATTTACATCTTGAATTTCCTTATTTTATTTAGTTTCATTTTTATTTAATCATTCATTCCGGTTATTTATAAATAAATATTTGTGTCTGTTTACAAGTAAAAGAAGACTAATTATGTTTTACAAAGAAGACTAATTATCACAGATTTATTGACATTAAACATCTTTAATTATATTCCATTTAAGTTGATTTCGCTAAACATTTAGTTTTATATTTAAAAAAGCTACTAGCAAGAAAAAATGTTTAAAACCGGATTTATAAAGATCTGTGTACAAAACTGGAATGGAACTTTTTGCTTTTAAAAGTGTAACAGTAATAAATATACGTCTCGTAATTAATAAAATCTAGAAGATAACGGAACTCAAGAATGCAGCGAAACTCTTTCATATCGAATACACTATATTATGGGTCAGTAATACGTCTTTTGAGATAATATTAGTTTGTACTGCTGTTACTAAACAAGAAAAATATATATTTCTCTATTGAAAAAATGAGCCAAAAAAGTTGTAAAAGCTGAGAGCAAAAAAAAAACTACAAGTACTCTACAAAAAAAGGTGTCTTATTTTAAGACGTTTACCCAGGTGAAAATATTTTCGTAGAATACTACGTTGAAAATAACCTGCATATTTTTTGTGGAAATGTACGTAGAAATATAGGTGTGATTAATTAAGTCACGTGGAAATTCAAGTAGCGATTTGTAACCTTCTTCGTGCATTTGCACGTGCATTTCTACTTCAAAAATTTTAGCTACAATAAGGAGAGTAATATACCCTTTTAAATGAAAAAAACAATAAGTAAGACCCCAAAGGGGTCTTAAAATTCAAAAATACTATTCATTTTTAAATATCTCTTATGCATCA
>WNHD01002308.1:0-15395 GCA_011057455.1 Ganaspis sp. Gsp50
TTCTAAAAATCCCATGGTCTGTTTTGAGATTTTTATGAGTGTATCAACTGCAACAAATTTCATTAAAATCGGTCAAAGTGTTCGAGAGATATCGTGTCGACAAGAAAAGCGTGACAAACATACATACACACACACACACACACATAAATACACACACACATACATCTGGACATTGGCTTCAAACTTCGTTTTTATAGTTTTTAGATGAAAATGAGTTGATTTATACTATTTTTGGAAAATCGAAAATCGGCACGATTACAAGGCTTCCCTATGAGGAAGCAAAAATACAAAAAGAATACAAATACAATTAAAAAAACAATACAAAAATTACAATTTATAAGTATAATATTATTATTATGATAATATACTAAATTATTCATTTTTGTAGACCTTTATGGTTACAATATTAATTATTACTGAATAATTTGCATTGATACGACATTCCTTTTTGCTTCCTATCTAATATTTAAATAATTAATGCAAATAGCAAGAATAGCATTAATTACAAAAAGTCATAAAAATTTTTATATCTCTTTGGTTAAAATGTAAATAAATAAAAACTAATTAATTTATGTGATGAAAAGAAAATTAACGAAAATATTAGTTGGAGAAATGAAGAATACGAATGAGAATAAAATGAAAAGTTGCACTTTATGAGGATATTAAATAAACTAGCAATTAAAAGTTAAAATTAATGTAGAGGTGAAGTTTATTAAATGAATATTAAAATGTAGTTCTGATTAAACCTTCTTTGTATCTTAGTTTTATTTAACAAAAATAAGAACTGTTCTAATTAAAAATTTTAGTACATCAAAGACAGAAAGAATGTTTTAATAGATTGCTTTCTATCATAGTTGCTTTTCATAAACTTGCTTTTTGACTGAAACCTCTTAAAGAGATTTACCAAAAGAAATTGGTAAAAGCTTCGTTAGTTTATCGAAAGTTAAATTCAATTTACTTTAACGAATATTTTTTTAGAACTTTCTATTCCTTGAAGTTAATTAGGTTCAAATAAAATTCATAAATACTCGAAATACTTGTAGAAGCTTTTCCGTAGTCAATAAACGATTTTTCAACAAATCTGCAATTTGTGTAATAAATTTTAATTTATATTATTATTATTCTTATTATTATTATTTTTATTATTATTATTATTATTCTTATTATTATTATTATTATTATTATTATTATTATTATTATTATTATTACAGTATTCATTTTATATTATTTGATTATATTTTAGTTCTCGAATTTATATATGTATATAGCGCCTGAGTAGGAATTTGGACTTTTTCTATTGTCCTATTAATACAAAATAAATATTCGATTATAAATTAACAATTTATGTTAATGTTAACTGCAAATTTTTATTAATTTAAATTTTTACAATTAACAATAGAATTTTTCAAAAAAAGTTTTACGGAAAGTTTTATAGGTGATCAATATAATTTATTCTCAAGGGGTACGTTTTCTATGTTCAACATTGTTAATAAGTCTAACAAAAACGTGGCAGATTTATCAGGAACGTTAAATGTAGATTTTTTACGTTGTTTTATCTACTAAAGAGATAATTAACAATTGTAGAATACAATTTATTGTCTGTAGCAAGATAATTGCTCAAGTTTAAAGTTTACGATGGACAAAGTGTAATTACTTGGTCTCATTTTGTAAGATGCTACAAAAGGAGCCAACGTTTCTACGTTCGATAGTTCGAAGTTTTCTGGTCTAATTACTCCTAGGAGCCTATGGATCGATTAAAGCTTCAAAAAGTTTAAAATTCGAAAAAGGATATTTCCTCTTTTATTCTTTTTGTGATTTTAATGAAAATCTGAGCAGGGAGAATTTAGTGTAAATTATAAAACAATGTAATAATTTAATTCTGTATAATTACACCTTATTTTATTATGTCACTTTATTGTATACTATATGAAATTACTTTATTATGTTATTTTATTATTTTGTTAAATAGATTGATGATATAATATTGATTGATAATAAATAAATTTTTATTCGAATACAAAAAGATTGGAGTGCTGTAATTTTGCCAGTAAAATATAATAATAGATGTTTTAATTCTAAGTGCAGAGTTGGTATTCAATCACAAAATATAATAGGCACTTGTATTTAAATTTATACTACTTAGCATAATAAGCATCTAGAAAAGTTTTTGAAAAATTAATATAATTTGCGACAGAAAGTGTGGTCTGGCTTGTTTGTTACATGTAAAATTGCGTTTCTGGTGTCGATACAATCTAGACAAGAAAAATACTCTGGTCCCTATCGTTTTTCATGAAACACGAACATAAAGAGCATATTTCGAAAGAGCAGCTTTTGACATTCCGTATCGTTCTGAGCAGATTTCAGTGCCTAATTAAAGTGCTTTATCGTGGTGAAAATATATTACTTCCGGAAATATTAACAAGATATACTTTACTTGAACGAAAACCTAGATGCTCAAGTTTATTACAAAGTTGAAAGCTTTGAAGCTTATCATGTCATAAAGTATAACTTATTTTCCTCGTAAAATCATTTTAATAATGTTTCGATTTATTTGGTTTTTTTCCAAACTGTAAATATTATTCTCTTTGCTACTTTGTTATTTACACTAATTGATATTGATTATTAGAAAAAAGGAATTAATCAATTTTACGATATTTTATATAATCTTGTATTCCATTTTTCACGTTAATTGTCAGACTATTAATTTACTTGTTCTACTTAAAACAGACAACGTTTCTCAATTTATTAAAAAAAAAGTATAATAATAATCAGTTGCTTTATTTTCTTTTTTTGTGAAAAAAAAATTATAACAATTTTAAACTAATTATTAAAAAAATAATTATTCATTAAACAAAGAAATATAATAAATATAATAAAAAAATAAAAAAAGCAAATATAATTAGGCATTCAATAAAAGAAAAATTTGTTGAATCATTAATTTGCTTTATTTCTCGTGAACCTTTTTTTAAAAAACGTAAAATAAATTACGTAAATTAGCGAATGTGAATTACTATAAAATCTTGCAAAAATGTTATTTACTTCTCTTCAAACGCACTGCTTATAATGATAATGGCAGAGAAATTGTAAAAGAAAAATAAACGCGGAGAGGAAACTGCAATTATTCAGTGCGTCATTTGGAAAGATAATTATATTTTAATGGACCACAATTTATGTATGTGATATATTTGCATTACATAAAAGGATCCTAAGTGACTAAAGAAAATTAAAACTCATTCTACGCAAATTAAAAGTATAATAGAACATTAAATTTTTATTATAAATAAAAGTTTGCAATAAAAAATTTTAATAAAAGTTCTTTTTAAATATCTCTTGCCCTTATTATATTTACAGCTGCACAATTTTATATTTAGACAGAAAGAAATTTTTGCCTAATGCAATGACCTCGTAAAAAACCCTACAATTTTTCATAAAAGGTGTATTAAATATTTTCGTCTCATAAAATTGAAAGATATTCTTTTTACAAAATTTAATTCTACTATACTTTCTCAGCAAAAAAAGTATTAAAAATATTTCTGTCATTTTTATCATAGTAACAGCTATAATCATAAAATCAATAAGAATACAAATTAATTTTCATCAGTTAGTTAAAAGAGTTTCGAAAAAATCGATTACAAGAATTTTTCAAAAGATCGAATAATATCGAAACGTCTACGTAACAATAAAAGATGCTTTTTAGATTTTTGAAAAGGACTGATAACAATATATGTGTTTTATTCTTGAATCATGTGAAACTTCACAAAGGGAATGTTTTACGATTTTCAGATCAAAAGGTTTTTTGTTTTCCGAGTTTGATGTCAACCGATGCTTCAGATCTTGTATTGAAAAAAAATAGATCCGTATTATCAGAATCGTACAGTGTCAGATCAAATATAGTCATTGTGGCGAATGAGCGAACAAAAGAGAATCTACGTCAGCTTGCATAACATAGAGTAACCTCTCCAAGAGCAAGAAATTCTCTCCTCTCATTAATTTATTGCAAGTTTAGTCCCTAAAGACTCATTAACCAACATTCTAAATGCTTCTAAAGAGGTGGCTCTGCATGTGCTCAAATATGCATGTATTCGAAGTCACAATCCGTGTAATGTGTGAGAAAGGCACGTTTGAGAATAAATTTTCAAACAAGATTTTATTCATCTTTGCTCTTAAGCGTGTCAAAATAAATATGGTAAATAACGTTTAGAACTTTATAACATTTATGTTTAAAGGTCTAGAAGTTTATAAACTTTACGACTAATTAATTAACGTTCATAGTAAACTATTGTTGTAATTAAATTTAACTTGAAATATGACACGAAATGCAACATTTAGTGCTTCCCTTGAACCACTCTACCAATTATGACATAAAATTATTTCATAATTAGAAACGATAGCACTGCAATGTCATGAAATTATCTGTCTAAGAGCATCAAAGCATCTATATCTTGAATTCATTTTGAGTTTAATCAAACGTGTCATTAAATTAATTAAAATTAAAAAAGTATCATTATCAATCATAGTGTTCAATTGAAGGAATTTACAATTGATAACGAGAATGCCTTAAAACTAATTGTCTGTTTCTTGATAGTTTCATAAATGAGTTCACTCAGAGAAAAGTTTTCTTCATTTAATGCAAAATTGCCTTGGATCTAATCTATTTTATTCTTAGTATCGGACTTAGATATAAATACACATTAATGTGGATTTTTCATTCAAGAAAAATTTTTTTTTTCAAATATGTATTCTTCGTTTAAGTAACTATTCTTCTTTTCAGTATTTATTCTTGAGCCTGTAATAATAATTGAAAATCATCTAATAACACATCCACACGCAAAGATTTTTTAGTTCTGATCTGGGGGTCTGAGTATGTGTTCATTATATTTTTGGGGTCGCTGAATCCGAGGTACATTTTACTTCATCAGATCAAAGTTCCGACAAAACCTCAAAAAACCAAAAATTTAAGTTACAGTTTTTGCACAATCTACAACAAAATTTTAAACAATCTGAAATTAATTGTCGTGTAAAGTATGGAGTATCACCTTTAATTTAAGCCCAAAAGACCTAAAAAATATTTAGTGGTTCTCGAGGTATGAGTCAAAACGTCAGAGCATATTTTATTAAAAAACCATCATTTTCATGATAACCCACGATTTGACTGGTTTCTTAATAAAATATGTTCTCACGTTTTGACTATGATATCTTGAACCGCACCTAATATTTTTTAAAATTTTCTGGGCTTAAATTAAAGGTAACATTCGATACTTTACACGACAATTAATTTCAGATTTTTTAAAAAAATATTGTAGATTGTGCAAAAACTGTGACTAAAATTTTTGGTTTTTAAGGTTATGTCGGAACTCTGATCTGATGAAGTAAAATGGACGTCGGATTCGAATTCAGCGACCCTAAAAATATAATGTACACATAGTCAGACTCCCAGATCATAACTAAACATTTTCTTTGTGTGACTGAGTAATTATTAAGAATCTGGCAATAATTTTTAGAAATTTGATAATAATTATAAGGAATTTGACAATGAATGTAGAAAATCGGGTAAAAATTCTAAAACAGTTCGGTAAAATCTAGATCATTGTGAAGTTTTAATAATAAACATCATAGTAAAGTAAATAACTTTTTTCGTGTATTCAATGATCCTTTAGAATAAGATAGAGATAGGATTCGCTTTTTTTGTAACATGCCATCGTGGAGTGCAAAACTTCCAGTTACTCAGGGCGCCAATTTTCTTCAAATCGGCCCTGGTTCTATTTTTAATAATATGTCATTGATTTCCTTTCCACTAATTAAAATTTCATTTACGACTCTCAGTACTCGAGTCAATGTCTAAGATTTAATTAAAACTATCGTTATTTCCCCGATTCATTTATTAACCCTCTCTATGAATATTTTTATCAATTTGCGTTTTTAGGAAGAAAACTAGACTATTTACAAGACTTTTTCAAGATATTTTACTAAACTTTTTCAAGAAAATGTCCTAATTTAAAAAAAAAATGGTTTATAATGTTGATCACAGTAAATATATTAAACGTTTTCAAGAGAATTTACTTATCTTTTTCAAGAAAATGTAGGTACTTGACTTTTTGAAGCTAAAGTACTAAAATTTTTTATGAAATTTTTTGTAGGGAATAATATTTTATTGTTAAGGGGGTAGTAAAATGAATTACACATGTTAGTCTTCAGAGGTCGTTTAACTTACAGCTAAAGTAACTGAGGAGCTGATAAAAAATAGCTCTTTGAGAACTACTCTTCTTGACAAGAGTTTCTCTCGTCTTTTACAGATACTTTGAGTCTGGGGGACCGTACAATGGGCAGTATAGAGAGGCACTCAACCCAAGTTAGACCCCGACAGCAGATGCTTGATCACTCAACGGGTTTGAAGACGAAACTCGAGCCGTCATTCGATTATTCTCAACCGACCAATGTCACGGCCCTCGTAGGCAAAACTGCCTATCTCACCTGCCGAGTTCGAAATCTTGGAGACAAAACGGCAAGTGATATCCATTTTTATATTACTTTTAAAAATCAGTATAAATGTGAAAGTATGGTTCAAAAAATATTAGGAGTAGAATAACTGATTATAAAAAACTAAAATCAATTGTATAATGAACTATATTATATAACCAACTATATTACATAATTAACTGTATATTACATAATTAACTGAATTACATAATTAACTAAATTACAAAATTGACTAAATTACATAGTTAATTATGAATTACATAATTGACTAAATTACATAGTTATCTAAATTACATAGTTATCTAAATTGCGTATAATCGTAATTAAATTGTAAAACTAATAATATCTTATGTATAAATAAATTAATCAAATTACCTTCAGATTAAACTCTTTGAATTAAATTCTGAATAATCGAAATTTTTCTGATTCGCCCCCTTTTCAATAATATCAATAATATTCTTTAAGATTTCATAAGGAAATTCAACAGAGAAAAAACCGTCGAAAGTATTTGATGGAAAAAATAAAAAATAGACTCGACAACTCCAGGGTTCGATTACACAATCCTGTCTACTCCTAGTTACGTCACTAAGTATCACTTTACTATAAAAAATTATTAAATTTAATATTCAATGCTTCGACGCATATTAAATGAAATAATAATTAAATCCTACTAGCTAATTCACTTTAATAGTTAATATAAAGCAGATATGTATTAAAAATAAAAGAATAATTATAAATGAAAAATAATTTACAATATAATAATGAAACGAAAAATAAGAAAAACAATAATGAAGTGAAAAATAATGAAATTAAAATTAATAAAGTAGAAAGGAAAAAATGAAAAGTAATGAAATGAAACGTAATGAAATATAAATTAAAAATTAAGAATATAATAAAAAACTGAAAAAATAACCAAATAGTAGAAAGGATGTGTTTTAAAAAATGTAGAATTGTATTAATTATGAAATGTATGCTATAATTTAGTTTTATGAAAAGAGGTCAAATTGCAAATTTGTCAAATATACATACGTAAAATGAGCTTTCAGACATGTAGGAAATGTTGATTTTGCTTTAGGCGTCGAAAGTTTATTTAGTGAACCGAACATTTTGGAAGTTCGATCAGTTGTCGATTTAGGAACGATATCATTTTAACAATAATAAATTTACATTCTGAACTATAAACCAGACATTACAACGCACAGGGAGCGTTTTGTATGACTTTTTAATAACGAAATTGTTGAAATCCGAATTTTTATATTCTATACTAGAATTATTCCATACTCTAATATTCTATATTACAATGACACATGAAATATAAAATATAAAATTTAATTTACAAGTTTAATTATACATCAATTTTCAATTTTAGTTCAATTTAATTTACGATTTTAATTATGATTTAATTTACAATTATAATTTTATTTACAATTTTAATTATAATTTTATTTATAATTTTAATTATAATTTTATTTACAATATTTTAATTATAATTTTATTTACAATTTTAATTATAATTTTATTTACAATTGTAATTATGATTTAATTTACAATTTTAATTACAATTCAATCCAATCATACATTTACAATTTAAATTAACAATAAACAAGCAATAAATACATAATAACAATTTTACTTTCAATTGACTCTTTTCGTCTCTTTATTTAAACACATTTAAATGAAATATTTTGACAAAATGCAAACATTTATTAATTAAGAGAGTAAAACAAATGATTTATGAAATCCTTCAGTCTAGTAATTCTTTTGTGTTTTTCCGATAATTCTATTGACGTGGGAAATTTCATTTGATGATTCAATGACAATGGACCATTAAAAGCAAAGTATGCCTTATATAATTAATTATCGCAAATGTTTTTTTTGGTACTTCAATTATTTTCAAGAGCAAACTTGTTCTTCGTTCTGAGATTTCTGAGTTTCCGGTTGATTAATTTTTGCACATGGATGACTATTTTGTCACTTATGCTATTTAAAATGAACACAATTGCTAATTTTAGTAAATAAATAATCAAAGCCAATACAATAGACAATATCCTTTAGTTGGAACTTTGTGTCAAGATTTATAAAATTTTCTTCTTTATTTCGTCTTATCACCATCCTATGATCCTTTATACGTCTTTACTAATACTTAAAATCAAAAATCCTTCATAAACTCTTTATTTTTTCGTTGAGTATAAGAATAAACTTAAATTATCTCAGGAGCTATAAACATTATCTTTATTTATCTGAGTGTAAATAAAAACTAGATGTAGGTATATTTTCCACACTATATAAAATTACTGTTAATAAAAAAAATAGAAACAATGTGGGTCAGCTGAGTAAAGTTAAAAAACACAACAAAGTCAGTTACACCATTACAGTTCCTAGGGGAGAAAAGATCGCGTACCACTTTGTCATCTTGACAATTTAAAAAGACGTGTTTAATAAAACATTTCATAACTATAATTCACAAACTTTAGAAGAAAAATAATGTTAAAATTCTCATAATTTTTGAAGAGTTGAAAGATTCTCTTGTATTAAATCTTTAAAATTTAATAAAAACTTCCTTAACCCATATTTTCAAAAATTACAACAGAACATTTTCCCTCGTCAAAAATTTATAAAGGGAAAACATTTTATAAACCCCAATTACCTTACAACTGGTATTGAATTCGTTTAACCTTTAACATACATCACTTTTGACAACTTCATTTCAACCCATTGCCCTTTTGATGCAAACATTATTTTTGAAAATCAAATTTTACAAAATTAAAGCTTTAGTTTAGAAAGTTGAAAAATTAAATTTGTTACAGCAGAATGAATTGTATATAACTTCAATATCGTATATATATGTACTTTTGGTTCAACATATTTATCGTTCAATAATTTACAGCTAAATGATTTTCACTTAATTTATAGCTGAAAATTTATGTAAAAGTGGTTTAATTAAAAATTTACCATCTAGTTAATAGATACAAATAGTTTGGCAATTGTTTGAAAACAGTTTAGCAAAATAATTTAGACAGTTTTGTAATTATTTGAAAACAGTTTAACGATAATTTAAACACACTTTATCAAACATTGAAAATAGTTTATCAACAATTCATTAATAGTTTTATGCTTTAGTTTATAACTCGACTTTTTAAGTTCTTGAGCATACGTAAATTATTTTCGGATATATGATTTTATGCTTGTATACTTTCGCAAATTATGAATATTTCATCGCTGAACGCCTCATGAGTATAATATTTTGAGAATTTATTATTTGTAAAGTTATTTGCGTTTCTATAATGAACTTGTCGACATGGCTATAGCAGTAGCTTCATTGCTCATTTTCCTCTATTCAAACTTCCATAATTAGGTAAATTACGAAAGGTTTAAGAACAAAATTATTAAGATTTAAAGTTGTTTTCACATTTCTGTGAACTTTGCTTCATTAAGGTATAAAGATATCTTGCTCTATTCCTAGTCGTTAACACGAGCATTACTAAAACTTTATTAGGTCAAATTCAAGCTTCGTCATGGATCAAACAGACTTACAAAACTTATGTCACGTAACTTTTGCTTACAAATTAACTCATAAATAATGGTATCAATAAATTGTGACTTACTTTAACTTCAACTAGTTATTGTCCTGAAAAAACTCTCAAAACTGTTTTTTCCTTACATCTGTGCTGTTTTCCTTATCAGTGCTGATTTTTCTTACCATTGCTATTCTTCATTATCAGTATTATTTTTTCCTGTTAGTTGTAAGTAATAAATGCTTTTTTTGAAGTTCTTAAAATTTTGTCGAATTGACAAAAGCAACGAAGGAGTCTAAAATACTATGTGATCGAAAAAATGATTTGCATCAAAGAGAAAGATGAAATGTAAATCTTATCTTTAATTTATTTTTTACAAATGTTTGAAATTTGAACTTTATAGAGCAATTTAAATACAGAGGATTCTCTATGTTGGTTTTCGTAAGTGAAGCCTAGAGATTTGAAAGGATTGGTCAATGTACAACTTGCACGATTTACATTAATTCCCACGAGGTAGCTTGTTTTTCTTCCAATTTAAATTCCTGTTATAGAAGGAAAAAGGTTTGAAATGATTTGGATTTTCTGCTTTGAACGTTCAATTAAGCATTTAAATTTTACGATGTTTGTTCTCTTTCACATTCAGTAAAAAAATGTCACAGAGTTTTATACTAATAGCTTAACTAGAGAAAAATAAATGTCTTCCAATTAAATGAATAATTTTCTGGAGTTAATGTTTGTGCAGTCTTTGTATTTAAATATAAGAAATGTAAATTTCTTTTAACTATACAAATGGGATTAATTACTTTTAATATTTATTTATTTATTTATTTATTAATCTCCAAATGTTTAATTGCTTTCAATAATTAAATAATTTTAAATAATTCAAACAATTTTAAATAATTCTAACAATTTTTCAATATAATGCAAGTACTTTGCAAAAGATCGAAGCATTTTCATTTTACTTAAAAAAGTTACAAGACATTTTTTTCGCTCTTTTAATTTTATCGTAAATTATACTCTCTTAATCCTTACAATTTAGTAATATTTCCTGAAAAGACAAGTGGGTAATTCGTGACGCCATCAAGTTGTCGAGTTTCTCTGAGTGGTTATTGTCTGAACAGGCGCTTTTTAGAAAACTTACTTTAACCAGCGTCTAATAAGTTTTTGCTTTTTCTCAGACGACAGAATCTAGTTCACTTTTCTTTGTTCCCAAACTTTTGCTAAGCTGTGAGATCTAACTTTTTATTATTATTGTCAACTCTTTACATTCGAAAAACACGGGAATTTTTCACGTTATCAAGAACAATAAATTTTCAAAAACTAAAATTTTTTCAAATCTTGTTACCAATTTTAATGAAACGAAAATTCACTTCCAATTCTCACTGTTAATTATTCTTACTTACAATCTTCGCAATTAACAACTACAAAACTTTGAATAGTTAAAACAACAATACACGATTAAAATAATTTTTCTACAATGTACAGCAGTGAAAAATTAGTAGGAACGAAAATTGAATTTGTTAGAGACAAGGGACCGTTTATTAACCCTTTAAGATCCTCTAGAAACTTTAGTTTCCAGAAACGCGTTTAAACACACATAACTTGTTCTTAATCGCAAAACCTTCCTCTCAACGAACAAACATAAGGGTAGGTTACAAAGGTTGGAATGCTGCGTTCATTTTCTCCGACTTCATTTTTGTGACCAAGTAAATTCTTTCCTAGCGACAAATAAAAATGCATTCATAAAATGCATCTAGTAAAAAATTTTAATTGTGCAGACATTTTTTGGGTCCCAGTGCAACCTGAAGTGTTAAAAATAATGAAAATTTGAAATCTTTACGACTCGGTAAATTTTTTGTCTATTAGGTCAAGTACATTATTCTCGGACGTCGCAGAAAAGTATCCCTTGAGACGAGGAGTCGTTTTCACGCATGAGAGTGAATTACAAGGGTTCACGACATATATTTCCTAAATTTATTTCTTAAAACTTAATGTAAACCAAAAGAGTAATAAGAAGCAGTTTATTAAAGAAAATTTCTGAGATATTGAAGCAGATGAAGGAGGTTTTTCAAATACTTATCATTTTTGCATTTGCTTTTGTATTTTTTCATCCATCAGATTAAGTGTCACAGAAAATAACCCTCACGATCCCTTTTTAGAAGAAAGGGTAGATAACAAGGGTCAGGCCATAAAGAATGCTTTTCAAAGCTTAGTTTTTCTGATAAGTATTTTATTATGCGAAAAAGGGTGATTTTGGTATTTGACACTTTTCTATTGAAATATTCTTTCGAGAATTCTAGTTGATAAAATTATCTCTTCAATTTCAGTTGAAGCTTTTAATTTATTTCTGGGACATTTTCATCCAATTTATTTGCTCGGAGGCATAAAAAATGGATGTCGTATACCAGATTGAAAATTAAATGAAAATTGAAAGGAAATTCAAAAAGCAAGTAATTTAAGATAATGACTTTGACATGGATGTTTTTCCTGATATTGGAAATCTTTGGACCATTCCAGTGGTAAGGCGTCCAGCCGAAGCTTCCATACGTTTCGAATTGCATGACGAATATTCTGGTGATTCCTTGAGTAAGAGGAATATTAATGGCTATTTCCAAGGTATGCCAAGCTCGAGCACGTCCCCAATGTGCTAGAAGGCAGGCCGAGAAGTCTAGGAAGCCTTTTCTGGTATCTACTCAATATTCCCTCTCCGTCTGCTACGTATATAAATCTTAACTCTAAAGAAGTCTAATAAAAGTCATCCTCGTATCCAATTTCAATGCTAACAAGTTAACACTGACAAAAAATAAAAAATAACAGTAAATAAAAATATTATTTGTTGTAATAAAATACGTTTATTATAATAAAACAAACATCAATCCAATTAGTACTAAAATCGAACTTGCAAATGCAAATATTTATATGTATAATAAATTCAGATAATGCATGTAGAACAGAAATGCAATAAAAATAAACACCAAATGAAAATGCCATTAAAATGTAAATAAAATGACAAATGAAAATCTGAAATACACAAAAAGTTGTTCATTTACATGCAAAGTAAATACAAAATAAAAATTCAAATTGAGTATAAATACAACAAACGCTTGAGTGTAAAAATCTGAATGAAATTAAGTTTCAAAAGTCAAGAGCACCTATAATAAACATTCAAATTTTAAATCTCAAAAAGATGTTTTCGTTTATGATAGAATGTGTAACGGAACGAATTTTTGACTTTTCAGATTTAAAAAATAGTCGACCTCGATAGAGCTAAAAAATTAATATCACCAGATCATTGTGCATATTTTAAAGAGAAGAGCGGAATAAGTTTAGAAAGAAAATTTAAAATAGATTGAACTTTTTTCCGAGAAAAGAACTATACTTTATGTAACATTAGTGAAATTCCTATTATTTTGGCGCCATATCTGAGCGGAACTTTAAGCCATTATCCAAAGTTTCGTATTTTATAATCAATCGGTCGAAATGTGCTTTTTGCTCAGGTATCCTGGATGAGAGCCAGAGATATACATATTCTGACCGCTGGAGGATACACTTATACGAGCGACCAACGATTTCAAGCTTTACACAGGCAAAATTCCGGACAAAATAGTGAGTGGTCGGAGTGGACGTTATGTATCAAATGGGCTCAAGAACGTGATCAAGGGATTTATGAATGTCAAATTTCAACAATACCTTTGATGTCACACCCATTTCGACTAAATGTTGTCGGTAAGTTTTATACAATTTTATCGTAAAATTTTACTCTTCTTTTTGAGCGACTATTGAAATGAACAAGTTTGTATATTGTATAACTCTTTTTGTCGACTATAGAAAAAATGATTGACATGGTTTTTAAGTTTCTGTTTATCTGATGCCAGAAGTTCAAACGAAATTACAATCTACGTGGCGTAGATAGTTATCAAAGGAAATAGGTTTACCACTGAAAAAGTCATCAATTGTTGAAATTGTTGCGTTGAAATTGTCGTAAAAAACAACAAAGTTTCGAAAAACATTTTTTAAAAAAGAATGTCAGATATTTGTTTATTAATATCCTGGTTCGGTTTATTAATTTTTTTATATTTGAAATTCAGCAGAAAATGCAGTTTCTTGTCAGGCAATACTACTTTTTCATTTTATGATTAAAATCAAGTGGAAACTATCATTTTTGGTCAGACAAAATAGTTTTTTGTTTTTATAGTTGCGATTTAGTAGAAACCATCATCTTTAGTCAGACAAAATAGTCTTTCTTGGTTTTTATAGTTGAGATTCAGTAGAAACTATCGTGTTGAGTCAAACAATACAGTTTGTCAATTGTTACGTTTATGATGCTATAGAAAAGATCCTGTTTAGTCAGACAACCCAATTTTGACATTTTTGGCAGTAGAAAATACCGATTTGGATTAGAAAATACAATTTTCTGATTTTTCCATTGATGACAAGTAAAAAGTATCGCATGTTTAGTTAGAAAATATTTTTTTGCTTTTGAAAGTTAGTAGAAAATGATGTTTGAGGTCATACAATACGACTTTCTAATTTTATGATTAGAAACTAGTAGAAACTGTCATGTTTAGTCAGACTAACAAGTTTTCTTTATTTTGCAGTTGAGATTAATTAGAAACTATCTTCTTGAGTTAGATAATACAATTTTTTGAATTTCACAGTTTTCTTTAATTCAATAAAAAATACCATGTTGAATAAGATCTATTTTCGACAATCATCATGATATAAAAATTATCGTGTAGAGTCAGACAACCTAATTTTAACCATTTTTACATATATACAGTTGAGTAGAAAATACCGTTTTTGGTCAGACAACACAATTTTATGATATTTGCATTG
Source organism: Ganaspis sp. Gsp50 (assembly GCA_011057455.1). NCBI lineage: Eukaryota > Metazoa > Arthropoda > Insecta > Hymenoptera > Figitidae > Ganaspis > Ganaspis sp. Gsp50. The sequence continues at coordinate 14,829 of WNHD01002308.1, forward strand.
ATATCAAGTAGAAAGTACCATGTTTAGTCAGACAATAGATTTTATTCACAATTGAGTCTTATTAACAGCTATTGCGATAATTTAGAAAAAAAATGGTTTTTAAATTCTACATATAAGCTTCTATAAAAGCTGTCATTTTAATTTAGACAATATAGATGTTTTAATTTTACAGTTAAGATTTAATGAAAAGTGCAGTGTTGAATCAGGCAATATAATTTTCCTAACTTTTACGAGTTGAGACTCTGTCGAAAATTTTAACTAAGTCAGCTAATTCAATTTCGCAAATGTTTAGAAGTCAGATGTAGTAAAAAATACAATCTGAGAGAACAACTGCAGTTTTTTGAACATGCACAAGGAGCATTATTCCTGAACAGCCCCAGTCAAAAATTGGAATCTCTTGTAACTTTGGTAAATTGTTGCCCTACATGACAGTATCAAATTTCTGCAATATTAGGTCTTTTGAAAAATTTTATATAAAGTAGGGGGGGTTGAAGTTTTGACGTTTTGAGTGACACCGTCATTTTCGATTCCGTATAATTATGGCACAACTTAATAGATTTTAATTTT
>WNHD01002309.1:0-15391 GCA_011057455.1 Ganaspis sp. Gsp50
ATATTCCTTTAATATTAAAAGAATTATTCACGACTTTTTCTCATATCCACCGTTACTGAACAAATTCAAGAAATTTTACCGAAGAATCTTTTTCCGTGTGGAGTCGCGCATATAATTTCAACATGGGTCCCAAGTTAGCTCAACTTAAAATTTCAGCATGTCGTTATAAATATTGTAACTTTTTTTTTAAGTGCATTTCTAAATAGCGTTTCAGGACAATTATTATGTAATATTAAGGAACATTTTTCAGCAAAGAAAATAGATTTTCGATATTTTAAACCAGAAAGTCCCCTTCATGATAAAGTGTCTTGAATCCAATAATTGTTTCTCCAGAATGTCAATATTGTTTTTTTTTTATTTTTTATTTTGTCCCAAAGTTCTAAGTTACTCTTTGAAAAATCCGATTTTATGGCTAAAGTCCCGGCCAGAAATGACGAGGAACGTGAAACTAGACAATTTTTATTTTTGCAGATTTATTGTATCTTCTGTAACGAATTGAAAGCGATTAAGTTATTAAATGCAAAACGTCTATTGTCACGGCTTCCGCGTATTTTTAGTCACATGTAAAATGTGAGACGATCTTTATTTTCATATTTACCTATAGAATACAAATTGCGGATCTTCTTGGTTATGAAATGAATGCTCATAACGTCTCCACCATGGACGTGACTTTATCCGTTGAAATTAATAATTACAAAATTATTACGATTACGTAATGAAATTAGTAATATGTAACACTTTACCCTCTTTTCCCGAAAATGTTCACTCTGACAAATGCTTAGAAAAATACAGACACTTTTTAGAAGAAATGGGCTCTATACAAGAGAACAATTAACGATTATGGTAAATATTTATTTTTGGGGTTTTGATGATTACACGAAACGAGGAACTGTATTCTAGTATTAACTGTCATAAATTTTGACGCGGAATATGGCGACAACAGATGCGCAGGGCAGGGAAACTTCAGTAGCAAACTAGCGTTTCAAGCAATACACAACGAGTCTGTGTGACGTCTTGCGTCTATTTTCTAGTGTTTCCAACTAGAAACTCGTATTGCTTGAAACGCGAGTTCGCTATTGAAGTTTCCCTGCCCTGCTCAGTGTAGCCGCCATATTCCGCATCAAAATTTATGACAGTTTCAATACTAGAATGTTTCCTCATTCGTGTAATTAATATCCCAAAAATAAATATTTCCCATAATCTTTATTTCTTGTAGTTCTCTTGTAGAGAGAGTATTCTTTTATAAAAATGTCTGTTTTTTTCTAAACAGGCGCGGGTCCAGAGGGGGGACCAATGCGTCATGCCCCGCCCCCCAGAATCTAAAATTTGTATGAGAGTGACCCAAGCAGTACGGAACATTAGGAGAATATCAAGATGATGTCAAGTGGTAATATTCGTAATATTACCGGTTGATGTTTCAGTGATATTGACGTGATATTGAAATGTCTGCCTCAAGGTGATATTGTGGTAATATTACAGTGACATTGGGGGAATATTATACAGTGCTAAGTAAAAATTTTACCTCCTGTCTCTAGTCTTCTTGTATACGAGAAAATATTTGCGCGATAAGTTTATGCGCATGACGTTTACATTAACATACCGGCGCCATTAACACAGCTGCCTAGCAACGTCACCGTTTCGCTACAGGGTAGGGAAGCAAAATAGAGGAAAGTTGAAAAGGACCTTGAAAATAGAGACGCTCTATTGTACACCCAAGCTCATTGATACTGTCCACATTTTCGATTGTGAGCATCAAAAAGTCAATGTAAATATTGTTGCGCAGTATTTTAACGGAAGGACAGCATTAATGAGCTTGGGTGTATTTGATTCCTGTCTCCACCAGAATAAGAAACGATTCATTGATTCATAACCTTACCTGGGAGTGTTGATCTTTTTTCTTTTGGTTTATTGGTCGTTAAACCAACAGCCGGAGTGTTGATTTTATTGTGTAGTTTAAAAAAGTGGCTTAAATTAAAGTCACGTCCATCATGCTGAGAGTTTTTCTTTCTTTTCAGCCTTTATACGCTTTGCGATAAGGAATTTGTCTCGGTCGACGCATGCGTACTAGGAAAACAGCTGTAGCCTTAGGCTCTGTACGCAAGTTAGTACGTGAGTTAAAACGCAACTGCGCAAGTCTGCTGAGAGTTCTTCTGATTGGTGGACAAGTTGCGAACTAGTAACTAGTCTGTGTGACGTCTATTTTCTAATGTTTGTAACTAGATATTCGTTGAGTATAGACCTTTCATTTCACTATGTCTATCTTCTAATTCATGCGTCATTGAACGAGTTGGAGAAGGACAGAAGAACAAAAATAAAGAAGGTCAATTAGAGTAAGCGAGAGAGTAACCTTGGTTTTAAAATTTCTGTCTTTTTTCAACTGATCATATGTGCCCCTTGCACCCATTCGAGTTCTGAACGCGTTTTAAGGAAAATATTTTAGAATGTAATTACAGAAAACTTGTCCACCAATCAGAAGAACTCTCAGCAGACTTGCGCAGTTGCGTTTGGTCTAGCGCACTGGAATCACTGCTTTCGTATGAAGCCTAAGACTACAGCTGTTTCGCTACTACGCATGCGTCCAACGTTCTTGTCACACTTTCTTCAAAAATCGTTTAGACTCACGCATTGTATTCTTAATTTTCCGTTATAAAAACCCGTCGCAAATGTGATAATAGACGAATTGTCTAAAACGTTCACGATTACCAATTGCGTTTATCCAACTTACCGATCAACAAGTACAGTCCCGGCCATTAATTTCTATTTTCCACTAGAAAATTTCCACTCAGCGAGTTTCTTTCTATGTAATTTCTCTCCATGCCTTAACATTTCTTATGAACTTTGAATAAAACTACACCCAAGCTCATTGATGCTGTCCACATTTTCGATTGTGCGCATGAAAAAGTCAATGTAAATATCGCTGCGCAGTATCTTAACTGAAGGACAGCATTTTTTTAGTGGAAAAAAGGAAGACATCAATAGCCGGGAGTGTACCAGAAAATAAAAAGATTTTTCGTGTAAATAAAAAGTGTCTACCTCCACGCATCACGGAAAATGTGCATTCAGACTAAACAATATAAAAAAATGGTTCCTTCCAAAGATTGGTCGCAATGAAATGTAAAAAGAGCCAGCCTCGAACAAAATCCTAGGACGAAATGCGTTTCTAAGTCTTCTAATCATACGATTAATATCAATAGTGGATTAAACACAGGTGGATTTCTGATGAGCGGTGAGATTGCCCTGGCAGGAGAAGCCCCGATGGCAAATCTGACAAACGTAGGGTCGTTCTCCGGTGTGGCCGCGCCTGTGGATGGTGAGTGTCGACCTCTGACTGAACGCCTTGGGACACTGATCGCACTTGTAGGGTTTCTCCCCGGTGTGGACTCTTCTGTGCATCCTGAGATTCTCCGAGTCGGTGAAACCTTTGCCACAGATGTCGCACACGTAGGGCTTCTCTCCGGTGTGGATTCTTCTGTGTTTCTTGAGATGTTCAGCGCTACTGAGACTCTTGCCGCAGAAGTCGCAGAGGTAGAGTTTGGTCGGGTTGTGACTCTCCTTGTGTCGGAAGAGGGATCTTTTGGTGGCGAGGACGCGTCCACAGATGTCGCAGGCGGTGCTCGTCACTTTGTTGGCCTTCATTTCGGGATGCATTCGCCGGCAGTGGGCTGAGAGCTGCCGCCTGAGGTAGAAAGCGTTGCCGCAAATCTGGCAAACGAAGGGCTTGTCGCCGGAATGGATGTTGTAATGTTCTTGGAGGTCGATGGCTTTTCGGAAGCGTTTGTCGCAGTCGGTGCATTTGAAGGGGAGGTCGGCCTTGTCGGTGTGTCGGAGCATGTGGATGCTGAGAGCCGCGAGGACGGTGGTTTCGTAGTCGCACTCCTTGCACATGTAGCTCGGGTAAAAGTGGGTCTTTTCGTGTCGGGTGAGGTCGCGGAAGAGTCGGAACTTTTTCGGACAGTGTTTGCAGGTGAGATCGCCAACTGTGTGGCGCAGAAGGTGCTTCTGGTAGTTGCTTTTGTGTCGGAAGACCTTGTTGCAGGTCTTGCAGAGAAATTCGACGTCTGTTTTCTCTTCTTTGAGCTTTAAGGCGGGTCTTCCGGCGCCTCCCATCTTGCGACCCTTTCGACCCACGTGCTTCTTCATGTGTTTTCGGAGATTGACGTAGGTGCGGAAAACCCGACCGCAGTGGGCGCATGTGTTTTTTCGCTTACCCTTGTGCTCGAGATCGTGACTGTCGAGAAGTTTCTGGGACTCGAAGGACATGGTGCAAAGGGAACAGGGAAAGTCTGGGTCCTCGGAAGACTCTTCGTTCACCTCGGTCTTGATTTCACTACCTTTCGTCTTTTCCTCGTTCGGCTGGTTCTGCGTTTCCTGGGACTTCTCGTCGTTTGCTGTCTTGTCCGCGTCTTTCCTCGTCGAATCCTGCTTTTCGTGCACTGGTATCGGATAAATCTCATCCGGCATGGAAAGTTGATTGTATCTGAAATGTGAAAATTCAAGGACTTCGTGAGTCAGCGGCGTGATAATGTTTTTTTTTCGTTTTTCCATTTCTCATTCTTTGACAATCGACTCGTCATCACCAGAGGGGACGCCTGTAAAGGAATTTTGCTCTCGGAGCTAATGTTTTTGTTTCAAGCATTTTGATTGTTGAAGGACACAGAGAAAAATAATGGCATAGAACTGACGAGTCGATGGTCAATGCATTTTCAATGGCAAAATTGAGAATGGTATTCTAATATTTCTTACAAGTAAGTTAATTTAAAAGTTTGAAATTTTACGAACAGTTTCGAGAGATTTGGATACATTTTCCGAAAAGGAAAATGTTTTCCTTCTCTGGAAGAAAATCAAGTTCAATGTTGCTTTTTAAATAAAATTGAAAAGAGGAAACAATTGTACGCAAAAGATGTGAAAAGTTAAAACCAGTTATTTTTCTCTATGCTTACGGTTAAAATTATGTGAATTAAATACGTGCGTCCTGTTTCCTGTTTTGTATTAAAACTCTTTATTTCTTATACAATACATGACACAATTACAAATTATTTAAATGAATCTCGCACCGTATGTATATTAAAAGCAGAGGAATATTAAAAAACAGTAATACTAGAAATTTCTTCTAACAGAACATTTCTTTTTCTAGTAAATACGCTCTTATTTCTCACTCTGAAATAAAAGAATACAAATTGAAAAAATTATCTTTTAAAATTATCTCTAGTTCTAAAAAAACTTGTTTTTATTTTTGAAACAAAATTATATAAATATGGCAGGATGGTTTTAAAATTTTGCTATTAAAATCAAATGTACGCAACTACTTGAATATTGCAATTAATACAATTTTTAACCCCAAAATTAATTTGGGGTTACATTTTTCAAGCCAACATTTATTATCCATATTTGCTTAAAAATTTCGTATTTTCGTTTGGAAGAAATAAATATCCCATAAAAATATTACGCATCAGGGATTTTTTAACTTAAAGGCTAAATTTTTGAAAAATACTTGAAACTTCAGAGTTAAAATCAGTATGGTTTGAAAATTTATTTGCGTTATAACTAAATAACGAAAAATGGAGATAATACTAATAATCTTTTGTTTTTTAATTTTTAAAATAATTTTTATCCTACAATATAAAGATTGCCTCGTTTTACATATTTTTCATTGCACTTTCGTTAAAAATATTTTGATTTAAAACATGCGGAGAAATAAATTGTTAGAACTCAAAATGAATACTAATCAAAATACTTTCAATAAAATTTCGAAAGTGTAGAGAACATGAAATAGTAAATAAAATAAATGTCGGATTTCAAACATTAAAATAAACTAAATTACAAGAGTACGTTAATTAAAAAAAAGTTTATTTGCAGTTATATTTTCAAATTTGGCAGATTTTTATAGGATAAAATATACATTTTAAAAGACGATTCATGCTTTGTACATGGAATAGAAATTAATTTCTAAAAAACAGAACGAAAAACAATGTACATTTTTTAAGCAATTATCTATCGATGCTTTAAATTTAGATTCTTTAAACATTACATGTTTGGATTTCCTATTTTTAAAACAAAAAACTTTCACTGAAAACAAATTGTAAAAAAGTTATAGATAAAAAACAGATCATTAAAAAAAATTAAACCATACATATTACTGACACACTTTTTTAAAAGTAAATATAAAAGCAAAATATGAAATGTGAAGATATTTTTTAAAACTCATAATTAATCGATTAATACTTTCTTAATTTATTTTTTGTTTTAAATAAACTTTTCTTAATTCCATAACCCATATTTTTTGTTTGTTCAAAGATATCCTAAATTAATGAAATTATTATCGAGAATGTAATTTCTCTGTAAGTGCGTTTTACAAATGACTTTAATACTTTCATAATCATAACGGTTTACTTCTAGATAAATCAATGTACTTTATTATCCTATATAGGTAAATAAACGTACTCTATGGTTGTCGGCGAATAAACTGAACTTTACAGCTCCAGTTGAATAAACTTTACTTTATAGCTCTTGTTAAAAAATCGCCTAATGTGAAAAAATCAATTTATTGCTCTTATTTTCCCTCAAACAAATAAACGATACTTTTCTCCCCTAGACGAATAAACAGTACTTTACTTCCCTAGGGAAATAATGTGTAGTATAATGTTCTAGACAAATAAGTAGAAATTTATTGTCCGAAGAAGATAAAAGTCGCAATCTGGGCGTATAAATGGCCCTTTATTTCCCTAGGCAAAAAATAGTGCTTTTTCGCCATTGGCAAATAAATAGTATTTTATTGTCCAATGGAAATAGTTGACTCTTTTATACCCTTGACGATTAAGTCCTACTTTATGGACCAAGGGAGATAGAAGAAGGCTCTTTTTTGCCCTTGGCGAATAAATAGTATTTTACTGTCCAAGGGAAATAGGAGACTCTTTTAAGCCCTTGACGATTAAGACCTACTTTATGGACCAAGAGAGATAAAAAAGGCTCTTTTTTAAATAAAAAATTAATTTCCATAATTAAATGTTACTTTACTGACCAAGGGAGTTAAAAGATTCATTTATACCCTAGACCAATAAATGGTATTTTATTGACCAAGGGAAATAAAATACTATTTTATGACCTTATTGAATAAATGAGACTTTATGAACCAAGGGAAATAAAAACCCCTTTTTTCCCTAGCAAATAAATGGTACTTTTTTAACTAATGGAGATACAAGGTTCTTTTTTGCCCTTGGCGGGTAAATGTTATTTTATTGATCAAGGGAGACAAAAGGCTCTTTCCTTACCCTTGACGATTAATGGTACTCTATTTACTTTAGGAGATAAGAGACTCATTTTTTCCCGAGAACAATAAATGTTACTTTATTTACCCCTGAAGATAATACTCATTTTTGCCCTAGACCAATAAATGGTAATTTATTTACCTTGGGAGATGAAAGGCGCATAATTGTACAAAAGGGCATTGCCCGTTTACGTTACTAAAATAAAATAATTCCCTAGGTCAATAAATGGTACTTTCTTTGCCTAGGGAGATAAAAGACTCATTTTTGCCCTAGACGCGTAAATGGTACTTTTACGACCACGAAAGATAAAAGACTTTGTTTTGCCCTTGGCGAATAAATGGCACTCTGTTGTTAAAAAAAAGTAAAAAACCTGCAGTTTGAATCTCTAGGTGAATAAACCCTACTTTGAAGCACGAGGTTTATAAAAAGTACATTATCGCTCTAAAAAATGATACTGAACGTTGCACTCCACTTTTAATAATTTGTATCTCTTGGCTCGACTTTTGACTCCATCTTGAAATTCTATTCCAAAAGAGTCAAAATCAATAATTCAATACTATAAGCGACACAATTTTGGAAAAAGAAACTACAAATCGTCAACCACTATGTGCACTCTACTGTGCGCGTTGAGTAAGCCTCTCGAAACAAAGGATTTATTACAAAGACCGCACTGATAGGGTCTCTGGCCGGTATGGTATCTTTTATGAATAACGAGAGTTGAATGCTGCGTGAAGGACTTGTCACACATGTCACAGCTGTAGGGCTTCTCCCCGGTGTGCGTGCGCTTATGAACGACTAGAGTGGTCCTCTTGTGGAAAGCCTTGCCGCAAACGTCGCAAATCAAGGACTTCTCTCCGCCATGAAGACGCAAATGATCCTGCAGGGATCCCCTCGACGACACCGACTTTCCACAAAGGTGACAGTCAAATTTATTGTCCCCCGTGTGAGACTTGACGTGAACCACCAGAGAATTCTTGAATGCAAATGTCTTGCCGCAAAACTCGCACTGGTGCTTGACTGGCTTGAAGTTGGGGTCGTGAATGTTGAGATGGCGAGCCAGAGTGTGATTGTTCGGGAAGGACTTGGAGCAGACTGGACAAACGTGCTCCTTGGCGCCGTGTTTCACGTTCATGTGCCCGTGGAGCTCTGCGTTGGTGAAGAAGCCCTTGTCGCAAACTTCACAGTGCTTGCTGTACTTCTCGAAGTGTCGTCTGTGGTGGGTGGCGAGCTGAGACGCCTGGACAAAGGCGCGTCCGCAAACGTCGCAAATGAAATTTCTCTCGCGCGTGTGGATTCTTCTGTGCACTGCCAGTGTGTTGGAGCGTTTGAAGCGCTTTCCACAGACCTCGCATTCGAAAGGACGAATGTCGCTGTGCGCCACCAGGTGGCCCTCGAACAGATTCTTCGCCTTGAATTCCTTGGTGCACACTGTGCACTGATAGAGATTCTTGTCGGGATTGAAGGTGCTGCTTTTTAATTTCTCGCAAATTTGCTCTTTCCTAGTGTTGATTGTCAGCGTCACTTGTGGCTGTCGACAATTTTGCTCTGATTTTACATTTGCCAACTTGGCAAAAGATTTGAGTTGGAGATTTTTGGTCAATTTGTTATTGTTCTCTGGTGACTTGTCAAAATCACAGTGGGGCGTTTCGTCCGATTTATTTGACATTTGGTGCCATCTGCAAATAAAATGGAAAACCTGGTCAGTCCGATTTATTCTTCCTTCTCCGGAGGTAGCTACTTTGTTTTTAGAATTTTCAAAATGTCTTGAAATCAAATTGTTAACGATTCAAATCACATGTTCGTTTAAACATTGTTTTCGGCTTAATTTCGTTTTAGAATTCATTATATATTATAATTAATTGTAATTGAACTCGCGCGTCTGATAACTACCTCTCGATTCGCGCATCCTTCCTCGCGCAGCTAGAGTCTGGCTCAAGGAGGGGATGAAGGTCACGCGCAGAGGTAGTTTTCGACGCATGGGCTCAATTATTAATTATAATAATTATGAAAAAGGCATATTGCTATTATGAAAAATGCTATTTTTTCACTTCCAACTTTTTAAGTAAATGGAAATAAATAATAAATTTATCTTATTTATTATGAATAAGATAAATAAAAATAATAAAGAATAAATAAAGGGAGAATTCAAGGAAGTAGAATAATAACACAACTTTTTATATTGTCTTATTATTTTAGTTTCCTTGAATCGAGAGAAAATACAATTTTATTGTTATTAATATTATTGATAATGAACTATTCTTGTCTGCCAAGCGCTAAAGCAGTGTCCCAAAAAAATATCTTTAGACAAAATAACATTAAGGCCGTAATTTTAAACGTATTTGAAACGTTATTTTTCTAAAATAAAGGTAATAAAATTCTGTAAATTACCTTTTTGTATTGAAAAAAATTCCATAAATTGTTAATTAAGCGTTAATCAAAAAAAAATTGTATTTGTGCTATAAAAAGAATATCATTTTGGTAATTATTATTAATGATACTATTTTATTAAATATCCAAAACCAAAAAAGGCAACGGTTTCACGGGTAATTTAATTCTCCCCTTTTTATTATAAAATATTTTTAAAATATTCGACAAAATTTAAGATTCTATTATTATTAGTTTATTATCAGGGTTTTTACAAATTTTTCTTCATGAAATACTATGTGTTTTCCAAGATTTCCAGGAGAAAATTAGGAACATTTCCATTATATTTTTAACATATATATGTATATTTGTTAAAAAAAAATATTTTTTTAACATTTTGAAAGAATTTAAATTATAGTTTTGAAATTATGAAAGTATTTTTAATGCTCTTAGACTTATTGCAAAAATAATTTTCAATAGAACTGAATTTACACAGGGTCATTATTTTTAATTTGAAAACCATTTTAAGTATTTTTAAATATCTTAAAGTCTCTTAAAGTATTTTATAGCAATAAAAAGTATTTTTGAAGTATGTATAAATCACTTCGTGACTTCTTTCTAGCCTTAAAGACAAGAAAAGAAAAAACTAATAAGTTTAATTTACATATAAAGATTTTAATTTGTTTTCAATTAAAAACTTTGTTCTACGAAATTAATAAAAAGTGAAAACCGTTTATTTTATTGTTTTACTGTAAACGGATCAAATGACCCTTTTGTATATACAAAAAAAAAAGAAAATTACAAATTTTTCTGGCCAGACCAGTCGGAGATACAATTTAATATATTAAACAACACAAAGAATAAATTAATAAAATAGAATAGGTAAAATAAAATAGATAAAATAAAATAGTCAAAATAAAATAAAATAGGCAAAATAAAATATAAACTCTATATTTTCTTCACGTTTTGAACTCACCCCAATGAAAATAAAAAAATGAAAGAGTAAATGCAAAAGTAAATTGGAAAAAATGCTAAAGGTTTACATTAAAATAAGCCGACGATTATTGGTACATTTGGAAATTTATTATAACAATTAGATACAGATGTAAAAAGGATGAAAATCCATACAAGTATACTTTCAAGGAAAAAACAATATTACAAAACAATAAAGAATCTTTAGTGAAAGTTCTACCAAGGTAGTATTTAAAAACATTTTTTTTTAAATTTCTCAACTGCAAGAAAACATATTAATGATACTTTCTTTCCCTAGTCGTATAAATTGTAATTCATATAAATTATAATTTTTCCAAATGAAAAAATGATACTTTACTGTTCAAGTAAAGCTCAAGCCTGGCCAAAACGTGCTCTCTCGAGTGGAAACAATGTTCCACGCGCCAGCACCACCCCCCATCCCGTTTCGGGCACCAATCAAAGACGAGTGCGGTAAGTCGGAGGAAAGCGCCGGCGCATGGAGGGGGAACGTCGTCTCCGCTCAAGAGAGCACGTTTGGACTGAGAGCACGTTTTTCCCAGGCCTGGAATAAAGTACGAGCCATGTCAATTTACGCCTAGGAGCTCATGGCGCTTTATTTCTCCAGGCGAATAAACGGTACTGTAAAACTTTATTTTAGATACACATTTTTCTTTTTGTAAAAAGAAAATTTTATTACAACCCAGATAAAAGTTCATTTCTTTTTAATATTTTCTAATGCAAAATTTTATTGACTTGCAAGGGTATTAACTTATTTTCTCCAAATTCACGGTTCATTTCCTGTGGTCAAAATTCAATTCCTTGTTATATCAGCCTGAATAAAAGGTAATAACAAATATTTCAGAAAATTCTGTTTAATTTACGAAGGCACACTTCTTTTTGTAACGACAACCCCACACGTGTATTTATTTTTAAGCACAAGAAATGCAAATAATGACAGACAATATCCATTAAAAAGCAATAAGAAGTTTTAAACTTTAAACCTATTTGCGGAACGATGCGCACAATCCGAACAGCTGATTGCACGAGTGCGTCGGAGTTATCAAACTGGAATTTTGAAAATCCGGATCATATTTGAGTGCCTTATTTTTATTTTCTGCCTTAAGGAGTGCGATCAAAGGGATTTAATTTAATTTAATGAGATTTAATCCAACAGTCCGTAGACCAATTACAGGATTATAACTAAAAAAAAAAAATATTGTAAAAATATAACGCAGAATAAAATAACGTAGTTTACAGAGTAAAGAAAATAAAAGTTGTATAAATAATTATATTTTGATCTTTCAATTTTTTAATTTTGACTTCCGGCTCGAAATGTATATTGTTTTTGTTAATTAACAAAATGCGCCAAAAATGATTTTAATTGCCTCGTTTTTTTATAAATTTTTTGCAGCAAAAATCTATTTGCCTCAATCAGTTCAAAAGTTAAGGATAATTTAATAAATAAAAAAGGATAAATTTTGTTTGAAACAAATATATTATTTTATAAAGAAATTACTAATATTACTTAAGGATGAACAACCCAGAGTCTGGTTCAGAAATTTGCACAAAAAATATTTTACATTATTTTTCATTTCATAAATTTTAAATTATCTTATTTTTAATGAAAAAAAAAGAATACCAACTGAAATTAATTTTTAAAATTTTCCCGCTACTCACAGCAATTTTAGATTGCGCAAGCGCGTTCTAGAGCAACGTTGCCAAATTTCTCATTATTTTATCTCCATTTGTCAACATTTTTAATTTTAATTCTTTAAGCGTGTTTCTTTTTTAACTGAAATAGTTTTTGAATATTTCGCAAAATTGTCCTTTCAATTATCGCATTGAAAACTTAAAATGCGTATTCCCATAAAAGAATGTGTTGAGGGCTTTTACAAATTGTTATTCTAAAAATACATGAGTCTTCCATGATTTGAAGTGTTTTAAAATATCCGTAACTATTTTTAAATATTTTTAAGTTTTTAAAAATATTTTGAAGTATTCTTAAATAATACGAAGTACTTTAAATACATTTAAAATATTCTAAAATATTTCTACACTTTATTTAATACCTAAAATACTAATATTTTCAAATACTTTAAAATATTTTAAAGCAATTTTAAATGTATTCAAATATTTTGAAGTGTTTTTAAGTATATTTAAATATTTTCAAGTGTTTTTAAGTGTTTTTACATATTTTGTAGTATTTAGAAGTAGTTTGAAGTATGTTAAAGTAGTTTTGAGCATTTTTAAATATTTGAAAGTAATTTGAAGTATTTTTGAATAGTCTGAAGTATTCTAAATACTTTCAAAAATATTTTAAAAACTAATATTTCAAAATCTTTTTATACTTCATTGAATATTCAAAATACTAATACTTTTAAATATTTTAAGTCTTTTGAAGTGTTTTAAAGTATTTTTAGTAAAATATTACAGTAAATAGTAAATAATAAAGCAATTTTTTTTTCTTAGTAATTTTAAGTATTTTTAAGTGTTCTATAGTATGTAATAGGTATAGATTCGATCAATGGAAAGTAAAGGAACATAAAAAACCACTTGTGTAATATTTTCAAAGTTGCGACTAAAGTAGTTTAAAGTATTTTGAAATATTTGAAAGAAATGTTAGGAATTTTCCAACTTGTTGAAGTATTGGGAATTATTTGGAAATATTTGAAAGTAATTTTAAGTATTTTCAAATATTTTTAAGTATTTCAAAGTAGTTGCAAGTATTTTCAAATATTTTTAAGTATTTCAAAGTAGTTCCAAGTATTCTTAAATATTTTGAAATAGTCTGAAGTATTTTAAATACTTTGAATTATATTTATATAATTTGAAGTCTCCTAAAGTATTTTAAAGTAATTTTAAATACTTTGAATTATACTTAAATAATTTGAAGTCTCATAAAGTATTTTAAAGTAATTTTAAGTATTTTTAAATGCTTTAAAGAAATTTTAAGTAATTTTAAGTATTTTGAAGTATTACGAAGTATTTGAAATTATTTAAAAATATTTTAAAGTATTTTCAAATATTTTCAAGTATTTTAAAGAATTTTGAAGTAGTTTTTCAGTATTTATAAGTATTTTTAAATATTTTGAAATAGTCTCAAGTATTTTTAAATGTTTTTACATAATCTGAAGTTTTTCAATTACTTTGAATTATCTTTAAATACTTTTAAGTCTTATAAAGTCTTTTAAAATAATTTTAAGTCTTTTAAAATAATTTTAAGTATTTTTAAATAATTTGAAGTTTTTTTTCTATAAAAATATTTATTATTGATTCTGGTAAAACTTAAAAACAACAAACTAAAGAAAATAAAAAAAAAGAATAAATTTCCATGCTATGAATGAAATTCCACGAGAATTTCAGGTTTTACAGAGTTGTAGAAACCCTGTTGTTATTTTTTAAAAAGGATTTATTTCTTTCGATCTAAGCTCAGAAGATGTTCGTCCGTAAAATTTGAATTTTTTGACAATTTTTACCAAAAAGAACAAAAAATACTTTACAACGTTTCATTTAATTCTCCGAAATGGGCTTAGAAATTCCTCGACTCGCACATTAGAAAAATAATGAATAATTGTGACGCGCTCTGAAAAAATGCACCTTAGAAAGCACAAATTTTAGGTTATGTTTGATGACACTTGACTTGATTAAAACTTCCTTTTTAATTATTTGCAGTCGAAAATTTGACACTATACACACAAATTATTATTCATAAAAAATGGATTGCAAAGAATTAAATCGAATCGAATCTCCAATCGCGTTAGAACTCTTCTCAAACAGGAATTTTATCCTTCAAAGGTCCCTTTCCTCAGAGCGTGACACAATTAAAAAAAAGAAATTGCCAAACACAAATGGTTAACACCCGACAGAGATTAACACAGGGTTTCTACAAATTTTTATTTACAAAATTCCACGAGTTTTCCATGATTTCCTTGAAAAAAATAGAATAATTTCCATGAAATTTTTTAATGTATTTTTTAATCAAAAAATTAATTTTTCAATATTTCGCAAGTATTTAAATTATTTTTGAAATAATAAAAGATTTTAAAGAATAATTTTCTGTAAAATTTAAATTACTCGGGATCATTATTTTTAATTTTGAAACTATTTTAAGTATTTTGAAGTGTTTTTTCATATTTTGATATATTGTTAAATATTTTTAAGTATTTTTAAGAAGTTTGAAGTATTATAGTACTTTTAAAAGAATTTTAAAAACTAATATTTTTAAATCTATTTCTTAAAGTATTTTAAAGAAATTTGAAGTATATTTCAATATTTTTAAGATTTTTAAAAATATTTTGAAGTATTTTAAAATATTTTTAAATATTGAGAAGTATTTGGAAACATTTTGAAGTATTAGAAAGTATTTGGAAATAGTAAATAATTTTAAGTCTTTTAAAATATTTTAAAGAAATTTTAAACATTTTTAAACATTGGAAAGTGTTTGGAACTATTTTAAAATACTTTCAAGTATTTGGAAATAGTTTAAAATAATTGTATTTTAAATATTTTGAAGAAACTTAAAATAGTTTTAAGTATTTTCAAGTAGTCTGAAGAATTATAGAACTTCTAAAAAATTTTAAAAACTAATATTTTTAAATTTGTTTTTTGAAGTATTTTAATGTAATTTAAAGTATATTTCAAAATTTTGAAGTATTAAAAAGTATTTGGAAACAGTTCAAAGTAATTTTAAGTATTTTAAAATATTTTGAAATATTGAGAAGTATTTGGAAATATTTTGAAGCATTAAAAAGTATTTGGAAATAATTGAAAGTAATTTTAAGTATTTTAAA
>WNHD01002310.1:0-17495 GCA_011057455.1 Ganaspis sp. Gsp50
TAGTTTTTTGAATAGTCTGTTTTATAGTTTTTTGAATAGTATTTTAAATAGC
The DNA here is from genome assembly GCA_011057455.1 of Ganaspis sp. Gsp50. Lineage (NCBI taxonomy): Eukaryota > Metazoa > Arthropoda > Insecta > Hymenoptera > Figitidae > Ganaspis > Ganaspis sp. Gsp50. The sequence goes on from WNHD01002310.1 coordinate 53, forward strand.
AGTAATTCAATAATAATAATAACAATTTTGACAAGTAACATTGACTAAAACCTCCTTTTTGATTTCAGAGCTCGGGAGTTGGAGAAGCGAGTGTTTATCATGCCCTGGTGGTGATATTTCTGGAATTTTTTGCTTGGGGCTTATTGACAATGCCGATAATAACAGTGCTGAACGAGACATTCCCAGATCACACATTCTTAATGAACGGTCTGATAATGGGCATAAAAGGAATTTTGTCTTTTCTCTCGGCTCCACTGATTGGTGCTCTATCGGATGTCTGGGGCCGAAAATTCTTTTTACTTATTACAGTGGCCTTCACCTGTGCTCCTCTTCCTTTAATGAGCATTAACACCTGGTGGTTCTTCGCTATGATTTCCATAAGTGGCGTTTTCGCCTGCACATTTTCAGTTGTATTTGCTTACGTTGCTGACGTCACTGAAGAGAGCCAACGATCTTTGGCATACGGCTTGGTACGCCAATTTATTTGTATTGTATCTTAAAAGCTATTTCAAGTAATTATCCTATTTAGACCCAGCTTTTTGATAATTCTATTCAGCACCTTTTTGTCCGTGATTTATCGTTCGAATTAATTTTTCTTTTTAATTTCAATTAATGCTAAAATAAACAAATTTTGTTAAATTAATTTTTCGAAACGAGTTGTGGAATGTCAAGTAATTTTTGGAATTTTGTTAAATAGGTTTCTGCTACTTTTGCTGCGAGTATGGTAATAAGTCCCGCACTGGGTGACTACACAAGACTAAATTATGGAGAAAATGTAGCTGTTGCTCTCGCCACTGCTATCGCTGTTCTAGATGTGTTTTTCATCTTGGTCGCAGTGCCAGAAAGTTTACCAGAAAAGGCTCGTCCTACTGGTCCTATTTCGTGGGAACAAGCAGATCCTTTCGCTGCTCTCGGAAAGGTGGGAATAATTTTGAAATCCAGACGTTTATTTAATTATACTAATTAACAAATTACTGATAATTCAGGGTTTCTACAACTCTGGAAAACCTGGAATTCTCATGGAATTTCATTATTCCTCATGGAATCATGGAAACCTCATGGAATTTTCATTTATATCATGGAAATTAATTTTCTTTTTTAATTTCTTTACTTTATGATTTTTATTAAGTTTTTCCAAAATTTTATACCTCTTTTTACAGAAAAAAATTCAAAATAATTCAAAATATTTAAAAGTACTTAAATGAAATATTCCAAAGTACTTCATAATACTTCAAAATATTTAAAAACACTTAAGAATACTTTAAAATATTTTAAAATAACTTCAAAATATTTAAAAATACTTAAAGTGTCTTTAAAATATTTCAAATTACTTAAAACTACTTAAAACTACTTCAAAATACTCCATAATATTCAATAATACTTGAAAAGTCTTTGAAATATTTCAAAGTACTTCATAATACTTCATAATACTTCAAAATATTTAAAAACACTTAAGAATACTTTAAAATATTTAAAAACACTTAAGAATACTTTAAAATATTTCAAAATATTGTAATATCTTTAAATTAATTTGTGCGTTTTATATTCAATTTCCTCTGTTCTTTAATTTAAAGTGCGTTTCAATTTAAATTTTTACGTTTCAATTGAAATTTGTGTGTTTCAATTTAAATTTAACTGTTTTAGTTCAGTTTCACCTAAGTTTCTGTACTTTTCTATATAATTTAAATTTGAATGTTTTAATTTCTTGTGTATTTATGTTCAATTTCTGTGCTTTAATTAACATTTTTGTGTCTTATGTTCATTTTCTGTGCTTCAATTTACATTTCTCCGTTTCATTTAAATTTGTGTTTTAAATTCAATTTCTGCGTTTCAATTGAAATTTGTTTATTTCAATTTAAATTTGACTGTTTTATTTTGTGTGTTTTTTAAGTTCAATTTCTGTGTCTCAATTGAAAATGAGTGTTTTAATTTAAATTTACGTCTATCTTCAATTTCTGTGCCTTAATTTAAATTTGTTTGTTTTAAGTTCAATTTCCCTATTTTAAATTTATGCTTTTCAATTTAAATTTGATTGTTTGAATTTAAATTTGCGTGTTTTAATTTAATTTACTTAAATTGTTTAATGCTTTTCAATTTGAATTTGATTGAATTTAAATTTGCGTCTTTAATGCTTTTCAATTTGAATTTGATTGAATTTAAATTTGCGTCTTTTAATTTAATTTATTTAAATTGTTTAATGCTTTTCAATTTGAATTCGATTCTTTGAATTTAAATTTGCGTGTTTTAATTTAATTTACTTAAATTGTTTAATGCTTGCAGGTGGGGAAAGATCACACAATCTTGATGCTGTGCGTGACAGTGTTCCTGAGCTATCTTCCAGAGGCTGGTCAATATAGTTGCATATTTGTTTATTTAAAATTAGCAATGGGATTTTCTACTTCGATGGTGTCAATATTTATCGCCGTTGTGGGAATTTTAAGTGTTGCTATCCAAATGTTGCTCGGTCCTTTAATGAGAACATTGGGCGGCAAACACGCCATTATGCTGGGACTTTTATTCGAAATGTTGCAGCTAATGTGGTACGGTTTTGGCTCACAGACGTGGTAAGTTCAAGATCGATTTGTCAACAAATTCCACATCCAATTAATGAGCCGCGTTAACTAGATTTCTCCATTTTAAATTCTTTTGCCTATGTTAAATCGGTTTTTTTAATCGACAATAAAGTTAGTAGTTTGTTTCGTTGATTGTTTATTTTCTTAATCGTTTTTTTTGTTAATAGCTTTTTTGTTTGTTAACAATTTGTTTTGTTAATATTGTTTTTTTCAATAGTTTGTTTTTTTAATACAGTTTTTTTTTGTTAATAGTGTTTTTTTATTAAGAGAGTTCTTTTTGTTAATAGTGTTTTTTTTTGTTAATAGTTTGTTTTGTTAATTGTTCTTTTTTGTTAACAGTTTGTTTTGCTAATTGTTCTTTTTTGTTAATAGTTTGTTTTGTTAATTGTTCTTTTTTGTTAACAGTTTGTTTTGTTAATTGTTCTTTTTTGTTAATAGTTTGTTTTGTGAATGGTTCGTTTTTTTTTATAGTTTATTTTGCTAATAGCTTCTTTTTGTTAAAAGTTTATTTTGTTAATAGATTTTTTTGTCAATAGTTTATTTTGTTAATAGTTTCTTTTGGTAATAGTTCGTTTTTTTATAATTTGTTTTGCTAATAGCTTTTTTTTTGTTAATAGTTTATTTTGTTCATAGATTTTGTTGTCAATAGTTTATTTTGTTAATAGTTCGTTTTATTATAGTTTGTTTGGTTAATAGCTTTTTTTTGTTAATAGTTTGTTTTGTTAATAGATTTTTTGTCAATAGTTTCTTTTGTCAATAGTTTCTTTTGACAATAGTTTCTTTTGTCAATAGTTCGTTTTTTAATAGTTTGTTTTGTTAAGTATTTGTTTTGTTAACAGATTTTTTTGTCAATAGTTTGTTTTGTCAATAGTTTGTTTTTTTCAAAGTTTGCTTCTTGAATAATTTCTTTGCAGTTTATTTTAACTTAGCAATTAATTTTGTAATGATAAGACCCTATTGTTATTTAAAAAATAATTCTTTTGGAAAAATTAAATTTTAAATTAAATTTAAAACTTCTTTTGGAGAAAAGAATATAAAAGACTGCAATTTCTAATACCTAACACTTTTATTTTCAGGATGATGTGGGCTGCAGGCGTACTAGCTTCCATTTCGAGTATAACATATCCAGCAATTTCTGCATTTGTTTCCATGCATTCCGACGCTGACAAGCAAGGCTTGGTGCAAGGTATGGTGACCGGAATGCGCGGACTTTGCAACGGCTTGGGGCCTGCCATGTTCGGTATCATTTTCTACCTATTCCACGTCGATCTCAATTACGACACACCATCTTTACCTTTAAAACCGCCAATTATGGACGAAAACAATAGAACAGGAACGGCTACTCAGCATCAAGATATCATTCCTCAGGTTTACTTTTTATAATCCGGTATTGAATGTTAAATACAACAAGAATGTGAACTCAATTTTTGACTATTTTACAGTTGGTGCCAGGGCCTCCGTTTGTTTTCGGTGCATTATTAGTGATTTGTGCTCTTCTGGTGGCTACGTTTATACCTGAATCGAATTCCACGTTAACGGGTCAAATTCATCACTCTTCTACCTCCCGGAGGCCTTCCGGTAAATACGCATATCAAAAATGTACGTTACAGCTTACCACTATTCAGAATGAAAATTACGTGACTGGTGGTGGGTTTCATTTATTAGTTTTCATTTTCATGTTATCATTTCATTAATACTCATTACTGTTAATAATAAATTGTAATTGACATTACTGTTAATAGTTTAATTAATTAACATTACTGTCAATGGTTTAATTAATTACTTAATTACTTAATTAACATTACTGTTAATGGTTTAAGTAATTACTTAATTAACATTACTGTTAATGGTTTAATTAATTACTTAATTAACATTACTGTTAATTACAAAAATATGATTAAAAATAGGGAGTTTTTATTTTGTAGAGATTTTGCTTTTGCTTGAGATGGTTAACAAGTGGTGTTTTTGATTGCAGGCCTTTCGCTAGATATTCAGTACGAGACGGATAGGTTAAGTAGTGGCAGAGGGAAACTCGGGCCTCTTTCTCCTCTAGTCGATAACTCGAATACAGCTGCGCTTTAACCAATCCTGAATAGCAGACTTGTTGCAAGACACAATGAAAACTTGCATTCTGCTGAGAAAGTGAAGCGCTATCTTCCTGCGGCAAAGTAGACTGTGCATCGACAGAATAGTATGATCACTTTGTGCAAGATACCGTAAGCATTGTTTCAACTGTAATATAATCCGCTTAAGTATTGGTTTAGAACTCTTTGAAATAGGTTGTGAATAGGAAAAGTTAGCAGAGTAGCAGCTCTTGAAATGTGCTCCACGTAATGCTGTCAGATTTAGCCGAAAATTAATTCAGAGACATATTTTCAAGCTCCATGTCTTTAACTTCCTCTCGTCAGAAATTAAACCCACAAAATCATAATTTTACGGATGCTGAAATCTATTGTACAAATAAAATCATTGTTCAAATTGTACTTTAATTTGTACAGGCATTCAAAATCAGATTGTACAAATGTCGACATTCAAATTGTACAAATGTCGAAATTCAAATTGTAAAGATATTCAGATTGTACAGGCATTGAAATTAAAATGGAAAGAATCTGAAACACGAGTTCTTTTTAGAATATTGAAAGAAATTTTCGCAGATCTGACAACAGTGATAGAAAAATAACACTTTAAGTTTAGAAGCGGAAACTTGTCAATCGTCACAAATACAACCGTTTTTAATGGTACAATAATCTCGCGTGTTAAGGAAAAAAAAGCACTGCTGAGCCTATCGGAGAACTGTTTAAGGCTTGCCGAAAGCACAAAGCGGCAATGCAAATAAAAAGTTACAATAAGTATTTTTATCCGGCACACTAATTCACTTATTTGTTTCTTTTTCTTTGATTCGAAGCATCTGTGTCATATCTTCCCTCACATTTCTTAAATATTTTTTACAAGAAAGGAATTATTATTTAACAAGAAGGACTGTTACGTTTTATGTTATCGTTAATTGCGTAATACGTTGCTGTTTTTCACTTGTACATATATATTAATGATGGAATTAAACCTTGACGTTGGTTTCATTGCACTACTACCGATCGCTAGTCTGTGCGCTTGTCGAAATTGCGCGGAATAACGTTCTAGTGCACTTAACATCATCAATTTGGCGACTTGTGCCACGCGTTTATGTAAATGATAAATAATTTTAGAATTAGGGCTCATCTTCTCGACTCGGAAACTCGAATCCTAAAGTCGAGTAGATAAGCCTCAACAATGTTTTAAAACATCACTTAGGGGAGTATTCTCCAACAAAGCCAAAGAAATAATGACAATTGACGGTTTATTCTAGAATTATAACAAACATTTGTTCACGGACTCTTTTCGATGCGAGAGGACCTTTTTCTTCAAAACTTTTGTTGTTTATTTGTAAATTGAAATTCTTGTGTTTCGAGAAAAGAGGCAATTTTCATCGAAAAGGTTTGAGTAACTGATCCGAGTAGACGTAGATTTTTAGTGGAAACTTTTTCGCTTGATTTAAACGATTATTACTTTTATTTGTACGTTTTGTGAATAATTTACTATTGTTATTTACAATCTTGATAATGTTATCAATAATGAGTCGTATTATTTACAATATTGGTAATATCAACAATTATTTGCAATGTTGATAATAAAAATTATCTACAATATTGATATTATAAAACATTATTTGCAACAGTTTACAATGTTGATAATAACATGATTATTAACATGATTGATTGATAATAACAAAAATTATTTACAGTACTGATATTATAAAACATTATTTACAACAGTTTACAATGTTGATAATATCAAACATTATTTACAATGTTGATAATATCAAAAATTATTTACAATATTGATAATATTATCAAAACTTATTTACAAATGTCGTGGTAATTATTGACAAAACATTAATAATTGTTCTCGTGTGCGTGAGTAAATTTGTTCGTGTTTGCTAGACTGATTTAAATCTTTTGCGAAAATAAAAATAAAATATTACAACATTAGTGGATTGATAGTGTTAGAAAATAAATTAATCCTTAGATTTGACTTTTGACAGAAAATTTAAGAATTTTCGTTCTTTTAATTGACATATGAAAATGTTCAGAAGTTGAATAAGTACTTATTGCTTAAGATAGTAAACTGAATTTTATATTTTCGATTTCGATATAGATGGCCTGAAACAATGATGCCTGTATTTAAATTTGTAGTTGTACAAATATTAGGAATTTACAAAAAATGAAAAAAAGAATAAAAAAAATCATTGCATATGTAATCAAAGAGTTTTTTCAAATTGAAGGAGAATAAAAACTAAGGAAATTCAACTGTTAACTGATTTTTATCAGTGGAAAATCAAAATTATTTAAATTAATATTTAGCGTATTTGATAGAAGTTAAAATTTATTGTTTTTCGATTCATATGAATTTAACGAACAATTGATTTACAAATTATTGTTTATAAAATTTAACGAACATTTAATTTACAAATTATTGTTTATAAAATTTAACAAACGATTTACAAATCATTGTTTATAAATGATTTAAAATAAATAAATAAAATAAATGAAAAAAATACACTCTCATTATTGATGAGAATGTAATAATAAATAAAACAAATGAGAATTTAAAAAGGATAGTGTTTAGAAGAAAAGGAACACTTCGGGAGTGTTTTTAAACAATTTTTGTACGAATTAACTTTAAATTATTAAAACTATAATTGAATCCAGAAAAATGGTTTAAAATACGATTAAATAGCCTTGTTAATGATTTTAAAACAAATCATCGATTCTGCGAAACTGCCTTTTCAAATCAAATTATAGAAAAAACTGTCGACGAGAAAAGACTTTATTCTGTATAGGACTGTCAACTAGAATATTTAACGTTATATTTAATATAATATAAAAAACAATGCTTCCCTCTAAGAAAGCATTTAATTAAATTTAATTTATTGAAAACCTTTAGGATTAAGCTTGGATCAGTTACCTAAAAGGAACCTCGACAAATATTGTTATAATCCTCGATTAAATATCAATATCTAATGATTTCAACTGACTCCAAGAATTCTTTTGCCAGGTTGAATTCCTAGGATATTAAAGCTTTGTGCATTCTTTGCTAGATAAAATTACAAACTTACATAACAAAGATTGAAGTTTGATATTTTATAATCTTCGAAATATGTAGATAAAAAAAAAATGAAAAAAAAGCAATAGAAATAAAATTTAAAGTGTTTTGACGTAAAGTATCTTGAAACGTGCAAAATGAATAGAATACTTTTAAAAGGATTTTACCTTTCGCGTAAAATGATATTTTCTTTTCTCCTGTTGATCGATTTTAAGGCCGATAAAATGTTTATGTTGTTTAATAGAAATTGACTGTGACTGTGAATGCAGAAAGTGATAGAAAAATGAGAAACTAAATAGATGCTGTATTATAATATACAATTAGTTTTGTCTTATTGTACAACTTTGTCGAATGAATGTTATAGATCATAATTATCATCTCTCGAATAAGCAGATTTCTATTCTGCACTATTTTGTCATAGTTCCTCAACATGCGCAATTTGAGAATAATATGAATATTTTCGAATATATGCAGACTCTAGTCGAATCAACGTTCATTAAGTATTTAGCAACTTTATTCATTGTATCGTTTTTTAATTTGTAAGTTACCCTTTAGTCAATTTTTCATCTATTTTACCAAGTTTGCATAATATTGATTTTTAACTTTCTTTACGTGTAGATTTTTACCTCTTGTGTGTGAATCATTTTTCTTTGCAACTTTTGTTTAAAATATAATAAAACAGTACTTTTTTCTCATTTTTTTTTAATTGTTTGCACCAATATTTTTAACGCTTTGAGAGAAGAATATCTTTTATTGAAGACAAGAGAATTTGACTAGAGTCAAACAGTTCTAGGAAAAATTGTATTGAATGAAATTAATTCAAGTTGAATTAATCGATTGAATTCAGTTAATTTTTCCTCGATGGTAAACGAATCAGTGACTTTAAAAACACTTTTATCTCTATTTCTGTATTCTGAGAAATGAAAGAATTTCCAGTTTTGTGATGTTTGTTTTCGAATAATGTCAATTAATTTCTTACATTGTACATTTTCAATTACGTGTACATTTTCAATTACATGTACCTTTTCAAGATTCCGATCATCGAATATAATTGATATTGTGCCAAATTTTGATTAAACTCTCTTTGGTCTGCATTGTTAATGTGAATAACTTTGACAGTATTACGGAGAATATTTTCTAAGTATTGAAGCTTCGATAGTTACTCAATTTTTGATGATAACATTGTGTAAACTTAAGAATTTAATTAATTGAAAATTACAAGAAAGAGAGATATAAAGTGTTGCTAATTACAAGTGGCATTAGTTTTCTTGGAGACGCAATCATATATAAAACTTGCCAGCGATGTAAATTTCTTTTTGTCAATATCAAAGGTCCGATATTATTCTCTCCGAGTAAAAGTTTCTTGAATAAAGACAACGATTAAAAAATTTTACTCGGAGATGACATCGAACGCAACATTATTTTGGAACTATCGAGTAATTTATATTTGTATGCAGTGAATTATGTGTAAACGCCATAAGAATAATATACGAAGGATACATCGTTCGGTAAAATCTAGATGAGGACTTAACTCTTCAGAGTTAACGATATAATGACGAATGAATTAATAAAATTGATTATTTTTAAAAACCAGACTTTCTTTTGTACCCTTTTCCTATTCTCATTTTTTCAAATTATTTTCAACTTGTTTTGTTATTCTTTTGTTTTTATTATTTTTTTGTTCTCTTATTATTATATTATTCTTTCATTATTCTTTTGTTTTTATTTTTTTCTTATTTTATTATTATATTATTCTTTTATTGTTCTTTTGTCTTTATTTTTTTATTCTTTCATTATTATATTATTCTTTATAATCATATACTTTGGATCGAGACGAATCGATAGACATATGTAAAGTCTATATTTGACCAAAAATTGATAGAGTAAATAAAAATTTTGTCTTATTTTTGACATTGAAAATTCGATTTTTTAACATAACTCTTAAAATTTTAATTTTTCAACAATAGCTCCTTCTTTTAGCTTCACAAATGCGTTTTGAGTGATTTTTAATAAGAATTATACGTTTAGCTCTAACACCAAACTTTTAAACCAGCAAATGGCAAGATGTGAAGGGCAGCCCCGGCAGACTTCCACACTTTAAATTTTCGTTGTATTTTTAAAAAAAAAAGGTATCAGAATCAATTTTTTTCCCACAAATCCCTAATTTTACCTACACATACCCGTTTTAAGTGATTTTTATTGAGAGTTGCACTTGAGAGCACTCATTTCAAGTCTGAAAACGAGAAAATTCAAGGTGTTGATGGCAGCTTGGCTGCCTTCAACACTTTTTATTTTCGTTGCTTTTTTCAAAAGAAAAGGTATTATAATCAATTTTTTCTCTACAAAGCAAGAAAAATAATTTTTTTTTAATTTTTAATTTTAACAGAATTTTATATAAATATTGTTACTTATGAACTATTTTTGACATATAAAAATCATTTAATATTTTTTTAAATTTTAGATTTCTCATTGTTTAATAATAGTTTAATAACAGCTTTAAAAACGAATTAGAGGACATCTCTGCTTTTAAGTTTTATTTTGAATAAAACATTTTTTTAAAAAAAATCACTTGTATTAGATTAAATTGATTACATACAATATATTACATTCAATTGAAGATAAAAAGATATTAACATTAATAATAACACAACAATCGCGAGTTTTGAAATTAGTCAAGTATTTTGTACAACATTTGATCCACTTTGTTGCCACAATTCTATTGCTTTATTGACTATCACTTCAGATGCTTCTTCAGAAATCTGTAAGATTAAAAAGAAAACATGAAATACGAAACTCACAAAATTGAGAAAAAATATAGAGAAGATTCTTCTAGAAGTAAAATTACGTGCCTATTTTAATTCAGAACTTTTGTAATCATGAACAAAAGAAAAGTGTTTGAGTAACTATTCAAAATTTAATATTTTAAATAATTTTTCGATTGCAAATTCTTAATTTTCGCGGGACAAATTTTACATCGTTGGAATTGACTGGTTTAAATTATAAAAGAAATCTATAAAAATACAATTTATTTGAAATAACTTTTATGGCATCCCTGCAAAAAGAATTTTTGTGTAATTGAAAACTTACGTTGCCAATTGTCTCTAGAACATTGCTCAACGTTTCACATTTGAGTAAACAACGTCGCAAAGTAGTCAAAATTACTATTGTCACAAATACTAGAATTTTGTAGGCTCCTACTGCTATTTTGTCCCAAATTCTATAAACAGAAAATTCAATTTTGTTGGTATTTTTATTCAATTTTCGTTGCGTTTGAATTTAATTTAGTTTATATTTGTATTCAAGTCAGTTTGTGTTTATATTCCATTTAGTTTGTATTTATATCCAATTCAGTTTAAATTTGCATTAAGTTCTGTTTGTATTTTTCAATAAAATCGAGACGAATATTTTCTTACTTTGTTATGGAACCATCACTAATTGTGCTTGCAAAACACGAGTAAAACCAAGTTTCATAAGGTAGAGTTTGAAGAGCACCAATTTTCACTAGATGACTATATAATTCTAAATCGTCTCTTTCCAGAACAGTGGAAGTACACTCCTTTAATCGGTCAACGTCCTTCTGAATTTTTTGAATATGATCCAAAAAGCCACTCAATACCCAATAAATATCAACCAATTTATCGTCATAATCTATACTCATAATATTCCATAAACTTTCTGACATTCTGTTCATGGATCTGTAAAAAGAAAACACGTTAGTTGATAATTTAATTTGATTCAAGGGTTCCTTTATACCCGTTTATGTATCTTAAAATAAAAAAATAAAATAATTAATTGATAACTGATAATTAATTAATAATTGTTTTTTCGTAAAAAACAACTTTGAGATTGCCTCAAAAGTATTTAATAAACAAAAATAAAAGAGAAACCTATAAAGTTCCGAATTCATTTGATTATTTATATCAAGTTTCGTTCGTTTATTTTTTAAAAGCCACATTGTCAAAAACATTTGTGATGATTTTGTAGTGTCGTCTAAAATTTTTGCATTGATTAATGTGTTCTTTAAATCCTCAAATTCTGCTTTACGGTGTGTCATTACGAATTCATGACTTTCTTCATAAACAGGGATGACTCCTAGTAAAATTTTCCACAAGAAATTTCTATGCATAGCAGGAACTGTAAATCGTAAACAAAATTGCTTCAGTTTTCCTTTATCAAATGGTCGTTCTTTCAAAAGAATTTCTAATGATTTCTTTTCCTCGACACTCCGAAATCCAACCTGTGTTTAAAAAAGATGTACAGTTTATATTGTTTTGCTGTGAAAGAATAGAGCCAGGGTTTTATTGATATTAAAGATTATACGATATTTAAAAACAAAAGAAAGAAAGAACGATTATTGATATTTTATGAAATATTAAAGATATTCTTATTAATATCTTGTATAAATGAAAATTATTTGAACTTAGAGGTTATTTTCTAGTTGAAGAATAGTTTTCAGGATTTAAGTAAATCAAGGAAGATTTGTTAATATTAACTATGTTTATACTATTCTTAATTATATTTATGCAAATTAATACCTTTTCATAATAAGAGGAGCGAAAATTACGTTCATCAGTCATTTCGTTATTATCGAACTTAAAATGTCAAATCTTAAAAACACAACAATTGAAAATTGTCGGTACATTAGTAATTTTTATGATCTTTCGTGTATAATAGTGGTTGAACTAACTTATCGACATTTTTAAACACGTGTGTATTGTGTATATTATTTTGCTTGTGACGTGGTCCATAGTGACATAAGGCTTATTTTTGGTGTGATTTTCTAGTGTTTACAAGCACAAAATAGTGTTAAATGTACTTTCACTTTTCAGAAACAATAAATCTGTAATTAGGAGTTTTCAATTAAATTTTCATTAAAATTGTCAAAAATGACGTCTGTTGACTGGGAAGAAGTAAAGAGACTTGCTGCTGATTTTCAAAAAGCTCAGCTTAGTTTTTCTTTACAAAAGTGAGTTTATTAAACATCAAATTGTCCATTCTTTATTTTTCTTTTCATGGAAAGTCTACCGATTACACAAAATATGACCATATGCATGTTACTTTTTTAATCTTTTTTTTTGTTGTTTTTACTGTTTCTAACTAGTACATGTTTTTTTTATAAATCATACTTTTAATATTCTTCTACACTCTTTTTTCACCTATTAATTGTTTAACTTTACTTTACTTTTGTTAATTACACACGAAAGTTTCGATTCTAATTTTTATTATTCGAACCTAACCTCACATTTTCGTTTTGTTTTTGACACTTCCGAGAAAGGGATTCAGTTTCTTTTCGAGAAGATTTATTAATGTATTATAACGCTTGTTGTTATAATTATACGTTTTTATACATTATTGTAATTGTACATTTTTACACATTATTATCATTATTATACGATTTTATACGTATTTTTATAATTTATGTATAATCTACGCTTTGTATAATTTATTGATAATCACCGACGTAATTTATCGTTTTTCAGACTGTCAGAACGTAATTGTGTAGAAATAATAACAAAGCTCACAGAAGCAAAGCTTCTAAATGTAATTTTCACCAACGATGGAAAGGAGTACGTAACACCACAACATTTAGAAAAAGAAATTAAAGATGAACTATACGTGCACGGTGGTCGTATAAATTTAGTCGAATTAGCAAAAATATTGAATGTCGACTTGTCACAAATATCCAAATCCGTCAATGACATAGAACGGCACGATAAATCCTTGAAACTGATTTTGGGACAATTAATCGACAAAAGTTACATGATTAGAATTGCCGGCGAGATTAATGAAAAATTGAATCAACAAGGATATATAAACGTATCTGATTTAACTCTCAAATACAATTTACCAGCTGAATTCTTGCAATCGCTTATAGAAAAGGAATTGGGTAAAACTATATTTGGTAAACAAGATTCTCAAGATTTGGTAGTATTTTACACTGAAGGATATGTTGCTAGAAACAAAGCAAAAGTAAGAGGAGCTTTGTCTGCAATCACAAAACCTACACCTCTTTCTGCTATTTTGGGACAATGTGCAGTACCGGAAAGAATATTTTTTTGTAAGTTGTTTTTTAATTAATTTTATTTTTAATTTTTGATGAATGAAAATGTTTATTTTTAATGAAAAAAGTTTTGATAACTTTTATTTGCTATTGAGAATGAACTTTTGAAATAATTAAAGATTATTAAAAGTAATTTTCTATGGAATTTAAATTACTCTAGATAATTATTTTTAGTTTTAAAACCATTTGAAGTATTTTGAAGTGTTTTTAAACATTTTGAAGTGTTTTTAAACATTTTCAAGTATTTTTAAATACTTTGAAGTAGTTTGAAGTATTATAATACTTTTAAAATATTTTAAAAAAACTAATATTTTAAAATCTGTTTATTTTTTATTTAATACCTAAAATACTAATATTTTAAAATAGTTCGAAATATTTTGAAGTCTTTAAAAGTATTTTAAAGTAATAAAAAGAAATTTTAAGTATCTTAAAGTATTTTAAAGTATTTTAAAGTATTTTAAAGTAATTTTAAGTACATTTAAGTAGTTTTAAGTGTTTTTAAATATTTTGAAGTATTTAGAAGCATTTTAAAGTAGTTTAAGGTATTTTGAATGATTTTAAAGAAATTTTAAAGATATTTTGAAGTATTGTAAAATGTCTTGGAGTCTTGGGAAGTATTTTAAAATATTTTGAAGTATTTTGAAGTATTTTATAAAAATTTTGAATATATATTTAAGTATTTTGAAGTATTGGGAAATATTTGGAAATAGTTTAAAGTAATTTTTAAGTGTTTTTAATTATTTTGAAGTATTTTAAATTAGTTTAAGGTATTTAGCAAGATTTTAAAGAAATTTTGAGTATATTTCAATATTTTGAAGTATTTTAAAATATTTTGGAGTCTTGGGAAGTATTTTGAAATATTTTGAAGTATTTCGAAATAGTTTAAAGTATTTTTAAGTATTTTTAAATATTTTCAAGTATTTTCAAGCAGTCTAAAGTACTATAATACTTTTAAAATATTTAAAATACTAATATTTTTAAATACTTTAAAAAACTTTGAAGTATTTTAAAGAAATTTTGAATATATTTGAATATTTTGAAGTAATTTTAAGTTTTTTTTAAAAATATTTTGAAGTATTTTAAAATATTTTGGAGTAGTGGGAAGTATAAATATTTTATCTCAAAATGGAAATATTTTAATGTAATTTTAAGTATGTTTAAATATTTTTAAATGTTTTGAAGTACTTTGAAGTATTTTGAAGTATTTTGAAGTATGTTGAAGTAGTCTAAAGTACTATAATACTTATTAATATATTTAAAATACTAATATTTTTAAATACTTTGAGATATTTTGAAGTGTTTTAAAGTATTTTAAATATATATAAATATTTTGAAGAATTTTTAAATATTTTGCAGCATTTTATAATATTTTGAAAAATTTTCGAATATTTTAAAGTAGTCTGAAGTATTTTAAAGTAGTTGTAAGCATTTTTAAATACTTTAAGAAGTGTTAAGTATTTTTAAGTATTTTCCATTTTTTCCAGAGTTGTAGAAATCCTGATATGTTATAACTTTTTTGTTATCAAGACTATTATATGTTATCAAAACTTTCATATATGGTAGCAAGACTTTAATATGTTATTTGTGTCATTAATTAAACTTTTCCTTTCGCAGCAATTATTGAGAGTTTACAAGAAATGATGCAAGTGCCAGGTATTATTACTGGAAAACAAGGAGGAAATGGTATTTACGTACCATCGATTTATTCAAAGAGTCAAAATGAATGGGTTAACAATTTTTACAAGCAAAATGGATATCTAGGTAAGTTTATAAAAGTTTCATTGAAAAAAAGCTTTTAAATTAACCAGTTTTCATTTTAGATAGCTGTTATTTCTTATTAGATTAAATAATAAAATAATTTAAATGTATATTATTGTTTATTATTTGTTGTTCATTATTTATTGTTTATTATTGTTTATTATTCATTGTTTATTATTATTTATTATTTATTGTTCATTATTGTTTATTATTGTTTATTGTTGTTTATTATTTATTATTCATTATTTATTGTTTATTATTTTTTGTTTATTATTTATTGTTCACTATTTATTGTTCATCATTTATTGTTGATTTTCATTACAATTTACTACATTCAAACAATCGTTATTTTCAGAATACGATGCACTCTCTCGGCTTGGAATATCAGATCCTCGAAATTTCGTAAAGCGACACTTTCCCAACGAAAATTTAACATTACTTGACACAGTGGCAGTAGGCTCTTCAATATTGGATCAAGTGGATGCGAATGTTGACGAGACCTTGGCATCGGATTCGTTTATGGACATTTACCCCCTTTTACCTTCTGTATTCAGTTCTCAAGATGTTGAAAAAATCTTGAAAGAGGCTCTAAAAAGAACAAAACGACATGTTCATATTTACGCAGCAACTGTGATAGTTACCGAAGCTTTTCTGCAAAAGTTGTACAAAACAATGGAAGTGGTAGCTGAAAAGAAAGCGAAAGAGCTTGTCGAAAGTGGAAAATGGCTCCAGTCGATTGCTGAGAGTAGAATAAAATCGAAACCCGCGGAAATAATTGAAAGTAAAGCAGACAGGAAAGCTGAAAGAAGAAAGAAAGCATCGAGTGGTAAAAGTGGCGGAGGAGCACAAGGCAGAGAGACAAAAACAAAATCTACAAAAAAAAAGTTTCATCAAGGAAAAAATCAAGAAGTAAACTCAGATGAAGATAATTCTACACGAGGTGGAACAAAACAAGATTCATTCATTACAATAGAGGAAATAAGCAAAGAATTAAGAAAGGATTCAAATCTATCCGACATCGACGAGTTTGTGGATGAATTAGCAACCTATTTACAAATTGCATTAAATAAACACGTGATTCATGTAGCCGAGCAATTAATGCAGAAAAGCAAAACCACTAATTTGAATGAAATTGACGACAGACTTAACATGATTGCAATAAATATTCGAGTATTTGACAAGGGTATAAAACATCTCGAGAAAAGTCTTCAGTCGTCTATGACGAAATATTTATTAAAATCTCTAGGCTTGGATTTCGTTACTGAAATATTTAAATTGGCTTGTAATCAAAATATGGTACAGTGTCCGAATAATTTGACAACAGAAGCGAGGCAGAAATTGCTTCAGGAATTTCCTAAAGATATCAAGGAAAGTCTTGGTGAATTGCATAGAACTGTTCTTGGTGAGACTGTAGAAGATTTTCTAAATGCTATTGAACCTGCCATGGTTGCTTGTTGTTTAGTTCTTAAAAAATACGATAAGAAGAAAGATAGGCCTATTATAGTTGGTCACAGAGAAGCACTACTCGATCAAATAAATTCTACTCAAGATCCAGCCCTAGCTCTTCATTTGGCAACCAACATTTTATTCATTGCTGCAACTCAGAGTGCTTTACACATGTCTGGCAGACACGTTTCTTCTGTCATTTCTTTTCTGCAAACGCATTTGGAATCCGAGACTGTATCTGTACTCACTAAATATCACGGTAAGTAACTTTTTATTTTAAATTTATATTCTATTTTATTCTATTTTTATTCTAACTTTATTCTATTTTTATTATATTTTTTATTCTATTTTTAATTCTGTTTTTTATTCTATTTTTGCTTCCTTATAGAGGAAGCATTGTAATCGTGACAATTTTCGATTTTCTAAAAATAGTCTAAATCAACTCAATTTCATCCAAAAAGCATAA
>WNHD01002311.1:0-15756 GCA_011057455.1 Ganaspis sp. Gsp50
TCTGCTGGGAAATAAACTCAGCAAAAGCCGAGCGCTGGACCTTCTTAAGCTCAATAAGATCAGAGTAAGAACCCTTGTTAGGCTGCTCTCTGGTCATGGACTTCTCAACTATCACCAGCACAAAATCGGATAGGAAGACAAGTCTCTCCGATGTGCAGGAAGTGTGGAGGAGATGTTGAATCATCTATCCATGTTCTATGTCACTGCCCTGCTCTTGCAGTGGAAAGACAGAAGTTGGGGGACAGCTTTCGCGGACCCTGAAATTATTAGCGATTTATCTTTGGAGGACATCCTGGAC
The DNA here is from genome assembly GCA_011057455.1 of Ganaspis sp. Gsp50. NCBI lineage: Eukaryota > Metazoa > Arthropoda > Insecta > Hymenoptera > Figitidae > Ganaspis > Ganaspis sp. Gsp50. The sequence continues at coordinate 299 of WNHD01002311.1, forward strand.
TTTTGGGGAAGTACAGGCCTCTAAAGATGTCGATAGTTTGAGCAAATTGGCAGAGGGTACAATGGGTATCTAACCTAAGTGTCCACTTCCGTTATGGACTGCCAATTTTTGCTTTCTTCATACATTACAATATGTTTTCTAAGTACTGAAAAAGTGACAGTTTTCCGTACTTTATATACTTTAAAAACATATTTTAAGAGAAATATTTGGAATTTTAACTTAATTCCTTTCATTTCGTACTCCAGATACTTTACAGAATCATTTCTCAAAGTATCAAATTTTTTTAAAATTAGTCCGCAACGACTTTAGTCGCAATATAATGGATTGACTTATCAATAAGCTTTTGTTTATTAAAATTCATGTTGAAATTACTCACGAAGTTAAAAAAAAAAGACAAAATGTTAAATAATTATTATTTTACAATAGATTTTGTCTTAATCTAACTTTTTCGAGAAACTGTACAACTGGATCTTGCGAAATTTGTTAAAATCAATTTTAATTACATTTCTATTTTTTATTTAAAACTAGAGTTTAATTTGAGGTTATCTCACGGGGTTGAACCTCCTTAAGGTGCGGATAACCTTCTAGACGTGGTAGATCATATCGTACAGAGGTGGATCGGAATTTAAATAAAATTCTCTAATGAAATCATACAAGTAATTTATTAAGTCTATAATCATATTATATAGTTACATTTACACAAATTTACAAATATCTGTCGTTAATTGAGATTACACTTTAATCATTCCGCCTCCATTTAGAAGCAGAAAAACCCCAATGATAGTAATTATAATTATCTGCAAATAATATTACAATCATCTTGATGTCCATAGGTAGCATCAATTGAATTTGCCACAGCCAACTCAATTTTACAGAAGTAACAAACGACATTTTAAATAAGATAATAATACAAAAAAAAGTCATAACTTCCTAAAAATCTAGTGACATATTTAAAAAAATTTACAAACTGCCAAAGAAAGTGACATCATTTAAAAAAACTATCATATTCTTTATTAATTTTTGATATGACTACTTTTTAAATTACTATTTCATATCCAAAAGATTAACTAATATAACATCAGGATCTAAAGCTTCATTAAAAGATAGACTCGCATATTAACAAATATTACATACATTCTTCTGAGCAAGTAGAAACTTAAAAAAGTGACTTGTGCCTTTCCTGGCAAAAGCTAATAGAACTAGAAGCTATTTAAAGTATTGTAGAATACTTCTTTTTCCTGGAATCTTGTAAAATTTTATCATCGCAAAAATGGTTCAGGATATGGAATATTTACAAACTTGTGAAATGTTTATCCTTTAACACGACAGCAGCGTCAGTATATTTTCAAAAATTGAAAAGCGTCTATTAGGAAGATTGCTGTCATTTATTCTTTGTTTTATTTCTACCGCGAATGTATTCTAAATTTTTGTGACTTAGCACAAATACAGTTTTTAAGCGTGCTTAGCATATTTCTAAAATTCGACTCAGCATATATAATTAGAATCATCCACATTTTTCCAGATGAAAATAATTTTTTTCTTTTTTCAAATAATATTCGAATTATATCGAAATAAAAATTTTAAATAAATAAAAACTTTAGAACCTTCAATTATTGACTTTTATAAGAGGAAATAAAAAATAAAACCAATAACGAAGAATCCATTTCAATGTACATTCTTTAAAAACTTCAGAAAGGAAAGAAAAATTACAATTACATTTTAATAAATTTGCAGAAAAACGTGGATTGTTTTTCTTTTTAAACAACGAAAATATGCAGCACGAAAGGCAATTTAGTCAGGAACGTAAACATTAGGGATGTGCAATTCTTTGGATTAAATTTCAAATCGATCTTTAGGAAACGTATCAAAGAAAAAATAAGTTTCTCTCAACTAAATGATTTAAAAATGATTTAAATAGATAATTTTAAGTAAGATAATTAGAAATTAATACAAATAGCGATATTTATAATAATGCACACCCCTAACACCTTAAATTGTAATAGTCTGTCATCTAAAAGTATATTTCCTGTTTTCGACAATTGTGAAAATGGATCTTATAAAATAGTTTAAAAAATATTTTCTATAAACTGACGCGTCAAAGAACAGTGTCCACATTTTACAAAACATTCTGTATAAACGCCACAAACTTGTATAAATCGACACAATAATAATAGCTAAAAATAACATTCAGTCCTATTCCTCACACTTTAGGTTTCGCAAAATAAAATACCTTCTCATGGAATGAGAATATAGAAATTCAAATAAGAATATAAAAATTCAAATCGCCCAGAGGAAATGTAATACTTTACAAGAAACGAAAAAAAAAACGAATTTTCGATGATTAAATATACATGTATGCATATTGTAATTTTTTTCCGTTTAATAAATATCTAATATAGAATCAACTTAGGGGACGACATAGACCGTAAATTGTAAAAGTTTCAACGATAGCAACAATTCTTGTTTTCATTTTTGTTTTTTTTTTTGTAAAATCTTCTCAGGAAAAACACAGGATAATGAAAGTTCGACTCGTGATTTATCGACGTATAAAGTAATGATTTTACTTAATCATCCCACATTAGAGTTTGGTACATTAATAACGGTATTTCTAGAACTTTGGAGTGCTGATACAGTACTAGTTTAACTTAATGTAGACAAGATCTACAAATAACGAATACTGCCCTATTAATAAGTACGTTTTGAGAAAATGATCTACGAAATGGGAGTCCGAAACGATCAGCTCGAGAAAAAAAATTAAACTCCACTAATCGTAAACTTGTCCTTCTTTTCAATATGAAAATCTTTTTCTTCTCGCAACTTTGACAACACTTGCTAATATCATTGCTTTAAAATCCTTACGTCATTTGAAACAAAATTTGAAAAAAAAATTGAACACAAAATAATGGAAAAAAAATTCGATAAAAACTGCTAGAGATTTAAAAAAAGGCAATAATTGTTGTGGTGCGTGATCGAAAGATGAAATTGTTGAATTTGAAATGGTAATAAGAGCGCTAAATCTAAATTGTACTCCTGTCGCAGATTGAAGATTGGAAGGAAAAATTACAAGAGAAAAGTGACTTCAGTGATGATTTCTCAGTTGCTAGCTCTCGTGTTGTGATTCAGTGACAATTCTGTTATTTGCGAAAACGGATTGCGCGATTTCTGACGAGAGTGTTGTACTCGGATGAATGATTGGCGCCTTTGTTTGCACTATGTTACAAGAAACTGGAACCATCGGTGGAAGATTTATAGAATTTCCAGTGCCAATTGAGAGAGAAGGACGTTTTCGTTCAAGGCTGTTTGTTGCCATTTGTCTACGAGCTGTCGAATTTCTCTCGAGGCTGTTTGTTACCATGTGGTGACGTCTTTCCAAACTGGAGACAGCGTTTAATTCCGATTGACTGCCCTGTGGACAACAAATAAACCAATCAACAATAATTTTTTATATCAACAATAATAATTGATTCATTTCTTCTAATTACTTTACCCTTGAGAATTATAAATTTTTTCCTTATTATTATTATTACTAGCAAATTTTGGAATATCAAAGCTATAACTTTATTATAATTATAAATATTGAATCAACACTCTTCAAAGAGCAATATACCGCATCATAATTTTATTGAAAAAAATATTCAGAACTTAATTTATTTCTTATTTTCAACTCATTTATTTTATAAAACGATACTACGGAACACTTTTAAATTGCGAAATATAATTTCCTATTATAAATTTTATTAAAAATTATTCTTTAAAATTTCAGAATAATTAGTAGATTAAAATGTAAAATATTAAAGCTTGCATAACATTTTACAAGATTAGAAATAGTGTATTGCAAAAAAGTTGAATAATACACAAGAGTGTGTTTAAAAAAGCTGCATGTTTCAATGTTTTCAGTCTAGTTTTAAGTGTAATGATAAGGATATGAATTTCGTATACGAATAAAAATAAATCTTTGATTTAAATCCAATTCAAGTAAACTGATAATTCCCTACATCTTCCTCGCGCATTTCAGCGAGCGTACAATTTGTTAGTAATAATAATAAATATGTTAAAAAATTCTGCTGGTATTCGCCTTTTAGATTTTTAAAAATTGTTTTATGAAAATAAAAAGGTTACCTGCAGTGATCTATCGACAGACTGTCCCATCCTGTGCAAAACGTCTCCACTTTGACTTTGTCTGAATGTGTGAGTTTGCCTTTCACTAGACTGACTTCGTCTGAGAAGGTGTTCTCCAGACTGACTCGATCGAATACGATTTTCGGGCGTTGAGCCCCGAATAAAGGAATCGTTCTGCCTTTGGCAAATTTGATTATTCACGTATGGGTAGCGTATGCGTATCGAGTCAATAACGTCCAAAAGATTCTTGGCGTCCATTGCAAGCACATGAGCAGCCGACAACATTCCTCTGCAACGAGATTAAACAAAAATCATGTGAGTTCATGAAAATTCCAACAAATTTGAGTGCACATGAAATTTCAAACAAATTTGAGAACGAATGAAATTACAAACAAATTTGAATGCAAATGAAATTTCGAACAAATTCGAGTGCACATGAAATTTCAAACAAAGAGAACAAATGAAAATTCAAACAAAGGGAGCAAAAGAAAAGTCATATTTGAGAGCAAATAAAATTCCAACCTTGTGAGTAAATAAAAATTCAGGACAATTTCAAATCAAGTGAAAATACACGTAAACTGAAGATGAAATGAAAATTATGCATTTTACTTAAAAACTAAATGAAACTCACTTTCGATATTCGGCGTCGAGAGTAGTTGCGCTGTAATTCTGGGCGAGTCTTAATGACGAAACGAGCTCCGACATGTCTTTACTGAGAACTTTGTGTGCCATTTCAACTTCTCGATGTGCAGGAACTGGCAGAATTTCGACTAAACTGTCTACGGATGAAAGCAGAGCTCTCAATTCGATTCCTACTCTTCTAACTAGCTCCAAATATTGGTCCGCTTTACTCTGTTGAACACCTGCAATGAAAATTACTTTTAATTATCAACATTTATTAAAAGCTACTTAAAGAATTAAAATAATTAATAACAATGAAACATTAATGTAAGGTTCTGAAATTGACATTTTTATACATTTTCAGAAAGCAATTTAAAGAAATTATTTAATTTTAATTACTAGCGCAATCGTCAGCGGCTGACTTCTTTACTTCTCTATGTTCTATATACCGTCGACCGGGGCTATTATACTCACCCAAGGGCTATTGTTCCCGCGGCTACTTTTTAATAAATAAAATTTTTATATTTTAGTGTTTAAAGTTCTCGCTTGGTGTAAATATAGTTTAATATCTTGTGAATAGATGGCAATAAATGTTTTTATTAAATTCTTTGCCAGAAAACAGAAAGAAATTATGAACGTAAAATAAAAGGTGCTTTCAGTTAAAAGAACTCTAATTAAACTAACTGCAATTAATAAATGCAAAATTTCTGTTTGGAAATTCGACATTATCGAGTGTCATCGATTATTGCGAGTGTTGTCGATTATTTCGAGTTTCTATCGATATTTTCGATGTTTTAATGCCATGTCTTTTTTAGATAGGATGTCTTTTTTCAGATAGAATATTTACGTATTCAGAATGTGTTAAATTGACAATTTCAAAATAAATGGATTTTAATTAATAATTAATTAATTAATTTAATTTTATTAATTTTGAGATAAATAAAGTATTTGAATTTGGAAAATTCAGTATTAATTAAAATAATTGGATTTTAATTAATAAACTGGTATTAATTTTGAGATAAATAAAGTATTTGAATATACTTGAATAATATACGTGACGCGATCTGCAGAAAGGGACCTTAAGAGCATTTGAATTTAGGTTATGTTTGCTGACAGTTTTAACTTAATTAATGCTTCCCTTTTAATTATTTGTAAGCAAAGAAAGTTTTTCTCGACAGTATACAAAAAAGCTATTTAAGAAAAACTTTTTTTGCCTGCAAATAATTAAAAGGGAAGCATCAATTAAGTTAAAACTGTCAGCAAACATAACCTAATTTCAAATGCTATTAAGGTCCCTTTCTTCAGATCGCGTCATATATATATATTTACTAAAGTAATATTAATTGTTTGAAAAGACTTTCGAAAAATAAATCGATCGCTGAATATTTATAAAACTCGTAAATTGATTTATTCGAAAAACAAATTATTACTTGAAACAATTGTACCTTGAGATAAAGACATCACAGCTCTAACGACACATGTTGTGCAGTCATAAACTTTGTCGTTGGTCCTATCCAAATCCGCAGTTGGAGTTGGTTCCATTTTCTGAAAGAGGCAAAAATGATGACAGTTATTCACAGACATCAAATAAAATAGCATTTACAGATAGTTCAAGAAAATTATTTTTCGAATATTAGTGAAGTTTAACGTTTTTCATCAACGTTTTACGAAAAATAAAAATTGTAAAAAAAAATATTTTGAAAAGTAGTTTAGATGATTTAAAATTTTTTTTACAAGAAATGTAGTTTATTACAGAAGATACAAAAAGTTACAGAATAAGATTTGAAAAATTTGGTCCAATACAAGTTTAGCAGTTTTTTATCACTATCGGACTTTTAATGACTCAAAAAATTATACAAAAATTTCTGAGCTAAAAATACCTTGAGAATAATAACTTTTTCAGATCCTTTGTCAGATCCTAGAGATCCTGTGCTTGCTGTGTAAGGTTCGTGACTAGGAGATTGATTAACTGATCGAGGAATTGGTGGACTTGCACTTTCATCTCCACTAGTTGCGATCGAAAGTCGTTTCTGTTAAGAAAAAATTGATCGTAATTAATCTGCAAAAAATCACAATATTGTTGATCTTATTTAGAAAAAAGAAATAAAAAAAATATAGTTGATCTTATTTACAAAAGAACATTCTCCACAAATCTTTAAACAACAAATTTATCAAATTAAAAAATACTTTATGAAAATTGAAAAAACAAACATTTTAACAGTTTTTAAAAAGTATTTTCAAATTTATGAAAAAATTTTGTTATAAAAACAAATAAAAAAAATTTATAATGTATTTTATAAAATATCTTTCTAAGATAATTATTTTAAAACGGATAAAAATTGAACAAAGAAAAAACACATTATTGAATTATTAATTATTGTTTATTGAATTATTGAATTGAGAAAATAAAATATGAAAATTAAAAATACATTTAACGAATTTTCACCTCTTCTCTTGCAAGCCATCGACTGTCTTCTTCTGACTGTCGTTGTTGTTCCAGTAGACGTTTTTCTAAAAATTTTGCTTCCTCTTCCATTCCAGAATTAAATATTTCTCCACTACTTTCAAATATTTGCGACTGTGCGTTTCTCTGCAAATCAAATGAACTTCTTAATATCAATTAATTTTAAGAAATTGTGTTTGTTTTTTTTTTTCTTAAAAACAAACCACAAATTATTCATTTGTCTCAGATATCAAATTTCCTAAAGCTCTTTCCTCCAAACGAAGAAATGCTAAAAATATTTTAGAACGAAAATAAAATTCGTTAAATAAACGTATTGAAATTTGCAACTTATTTGCCTCCTTTAAAGAGGAAAATTTTAATATTTGAAAACTAATTGAAACCATGAACAGCTTTAATACTGTACAAAACTAAATTATACAAAAATTAAGTTACGAAGTTAATTGGGATGCAAAAATAAGAAATATTTTTTCGCAAAATTTAAATAAAAAAAAGAGAAAATAATAATGGAAAGCAAATTACGAAAGAAAAAATGAAAAACATTACGAAAATAAATTGTTGAAAAGTATTGTGAAAAATGACCAAAAAATGGAGAAAATTATAAATTATAGAAATTGTGGGTTGTAGAACAATTTAATAATGACAAATTTAATGACGAAAGATATTAATAATAATTATTGTAAAATAATTCAAATTCAAAATATGGAAGAGTAAATTACAAAAAAATTTAAATTGCAGAAACAACTTGAATTGGTTTAAACATTAAAAATTTTTTGGAAATTGTAGAATCTGGAACTAAAATTGTAAGCAACTTACGTACTAATAAAAAAAATAATATAATCTAGGTAAATAAAATTAATTAAGGCAATAAATTAAAAATATATCTATGTACAGAAGTGAATAATTAAAGAGATGCATAATTCCTTGCAAACCAAGTTCGAAATAAATAAAATGTATAATTGTAAATGTATATCATTTGAGTACATACATCATGCATGCAAATGGTGTGGTTACAAAAATTATTGTAGGTAATTATGGTTCTATGCAGTGTCATATGTTCATTCTCCATGCTTAAATTTCCTGACAAAACCACAAGAAAGACAACAAAGTCAACGATACCACTATCCCTACCACTAAAAAATAGGAACACAAATAATAATCCATTCTGAAAGTGCACTTCACTCTGTGCGAGTCGTGTCAATTCCAAAAGCTTTCTATTTCTCTAATAAGTGCTCATTTAAAAGAATAACATTAAATTATTCCATTAATTTGTATTAAATTTGTTAACCAGTATGTACTACAATTTTTAATAATAATAATAATAATAATAATAATGATAATGATAATAATAATAATAATAATCATTATTATAAATAATTATTGTTATTCATAGTAATTATTGGTAGTATTACACATTGTTATTAATCATTATATTTTATTTATTTATTTTTATTTATTTATTATTATTATTATTATTATTATTTTATTTGACAATACAATTTGAATGTTTCTTGTCCATCTACAGCCGATCTTATATCAATCATTATATTTTATTTATTCTTTGCTAATTGCTTCCTCATAGAGAAAACATTGCTTTTGTTGTTTGCTATTTTTTATTCTTTATTCTATTCTTTATTCTTTATTCTATTCTTTATTCTTTATTCTATTCTTTTTTATTCTTGTTAATTATTTATTTTAATTTTATATTTACACTATTTATCAATTGCATTAATTTTATCTCCATTTTTTAACTTTTATTTTTTTATTTACATCTTTCTTTACTTTTATGATTATCCGTATATTTTTAATATTTATTAAATATTAATTTAATTATTACATTGTTTTTTTGTTGTTATTATTATATTGCTATATTACTGTTGTCTTATTATTTATTAATTTTGTTACTTATTAATAATTCAATAATATTACAAATTAATTATTTATTAATAATTTTATTAATAATATTTGTAATAGTTTCCAGTTTTTTTTTGTTTTTCGCTAGTATTTTAATTTCATGTTTGTCAAACAAAACTATAATTAATTTTCTGAAAGATTGGAAAACAAAAAGTTTTGTTTCTGAAAGAAAAGTACATTTCTTTTCTTTTGTACAAAGAGAATGCTGTTGTAAGTCTCTAACTAATGTACAACTTTCTATGTTAAAACAATTTATTATATAACAATGAAGAGGGTCTAAGAGTGCTAACTAAAATAAATCACCCATTAAAACGAAGATGCAAGGTCGTCTTCTAATCCGAAAATAGACCACTTAAAAAACACCATTGACCCAAATCTGTACATTTGAAAATAAAATAAACACCTCTAAGATGATTTTCCTACGTCAATTTCTGTCAAAAATTACCTGGTAGGAATTCTGAATTTGCAATCACAAAATTAGAATGTTACATTTTTATAAGAATTACAATTTGTTTTATTAACATATATTAACATATTAACATATAATAAATATAAAAATTTTATATTTTTTATTGTGCATTTCTCTAAAAAGCTTTGTAAATTTCTAGTGTTAATTTTATTTCATTTTGGAATTAAATATTTTTTCATTTATAAATTATATTTAGATTTATTTCATTGTCGTAGAAAAAAAATTAATGTATACTAAAAAAGCTTTTAACAAGAGAAAATCATTCATTCATAAAAAAGGTTTTAATAAAAAAAAGAACATTTTTTTATTTTCTTCACTTTTTTACATCAATAGTTATTTCAAAAAATCGTGTCTTTCCAAGAAAATGTATTTTTTTAATCATTTTTTCCCGGTAAATCATAAACGAAAAAAAAATGATAAAGTGTTAATCAGAAAATGATAAAATTTTATATTTGCATTGATTATACATTTGCATTGTTTTGATAAAATTCGTGAATTTAGAATTTGATTTGGTTTGTTTATGGTCATGCTTTTAGAAATTATAGAAAAAAATTGATAAATAAGAAATCAATATAAAAAAGCAAAAAGTCTTTTTTAAAAAAAGAAAAATCCGATTTTATGGGTGTTAAAGAATTTTCAAGCTTTTTACATAACTTATGGTTCAAAAGTGGTTTATAAAATCATAAAACCGTGAATAAACATTATTTTAAAAAATTTGGATGAAAGTTAATTTAGAAAAATGTAACGTGATGTAATTTAAAAACACAATAGAAAAACTAAAATAGTTTTAGAATAGGTGATTACAAATTTTTTTAAATACAATGATTATAAAATTTTAAGAATACAACGATTATAGCATTTTTAAAATACAATTAATATAATATTTTTATAAAAAAGGACAAATTTTAAGGTGAATAAATTTTAAAAATACAATGATTATAATCTTTTTAGAATAAAAAATAAATTTCAATTCTGAAAAGAATGTCTGGTTAACTTAACCAGAAAGGAATGTTAAATATGTCCTTACTATTTTTTCAGGTTAAATTAACAAGAACTTTGGTTAATTTAACAAAAAGTTCATCAATAATAAAAAATTCTAATTAACTTATTCAAAATTCTGACTGACTTAACTATAAAATTCTACTTAATTTAACCAGAAAATGATTTATTAAATTATTTTGATTTTTTCAGTGAAGGGTAATAAATTTTTAAAATACAACAAATATATTTTTAAAATAAAAAAGAAATTTCAAGGGGAATAAATTATCAGGGTGGCCACTTTTTTTTATAAAATTGAATTCCCTGTCATTTCCCGATTTTTCCCGGTCAAATTTTTATGTTTCTCGGTCACAAATTTTCAAACTAAAACACTGCTTTTAATTTTCCAAAATAATTTACGTTCATTTATTTTTTGCATGATTTTATGTTGGCGAAGAAATTTCCGGTTTAGTAACGAATTTCCCGGTTTTTTTTTTAATTCCCGGTCATTTCCCGGTCAAGTGGCCATCCTTTTATAAAAATGCAGCGAATATAATATTTAATTTTTATAATGAAGAAGAAAATTCAAGGGGAATCGATTTTAAAAATACAATTAATATAATATTTCTAGAATAAAAAAGAAAATTTAAAAATCCAATGATTATAATATTTAAAAACACAATGACTGCAACATGTTTAAAATACAATCAATTAATTTATTAGAACAAACAAAAAGTTTCAAGGGGAATAAATTTTAAAAATACAATGAACATAAAATTTTTAGAATAAAAAAGAAATTTCAAGGAAAATAAATTTTTAAAACACAATGAGTAACATTTTTAAAATATACTACAACACGTTTAAAATATAATAAAAATATTATCTGTAGAATAAAAAATAAACAATGGAACATTGTAGAAACAAAAATAAACTTAAATTTTAAAAATACAATGAATATAACATTTTTAGAATGTAAAAGAAATTTCAAAAGGGATAAATTTTAAAAACACAATGAATATCATATTTTACAAATTACTATAATAGTTATCCAAAGCAATTCTAAATAAAAATCCCAGGAAATTTTTGACACCAACTGACGGACAATAATCACCTTAACTCTCATCCCGAACCAATAAGAAAATAAAATGAAAGCTGAATAAACAAATAAACAAAAAACAGTACCAGTGAGTGAACATCACTCCCAACAGCACTCGAGATATGTACAATTGAAGCTACAGTGCTCGTCAGAAATGAGAAGTAGAAAATGCAAAATAAACATTGGGTCTTTTGGGAAAAAAAAGTAGATGCTTGTGTTCATTCGTAGGAGGCATTTGCAAACCTGTTCTTGCTGAACCTCTTCCGTCATGGAGCTGCAGGATGAAACTGTGCTGTCGCTGACAGCTGACGACACCAGCGACCCGGACAGCGTGCCGTCATTAGAGTTGGTCAAAAGCTCGTCTGGCTTTTGTGAGACCAAGGTCGCAACCTTAGCCCCACAAGTCGCCATCTGCGGAAAATTTTGTCTGCAAATTGGCACCGACTGCTGCTGCAAAATCGCAGCCCCTTGACCGACAACACCTTGCACGCAAAATTGACTCTGAGCCAACATCTGCGAACTCGAGCCACCACTCTGCACCTGGAAATCCTGCTGCATCTTTTGCGCCTGCACAATACCAGTCGGGGTTGCATGTACCGTGTAAATCGGACCCTGTGCATAAGAAACCTGAGACTGGTACGAATGCGCATTCTGATAGGAATTTTGCGATTGAAGAGAACTTTGTCTCTGGACAGGCTGCGCCCTGGAAATGTAGACCTGCTCCTGTCCCGGGAGATTGGAATAAATCTGGTAATTCTGAGGGTAAAGGGGCTGCGCCTGGTAACTCTGCATTGGCGTGGGACTGTAGACTCTTGAATTTTGGGCGTGGGACACACTCGTGCACACTTGTGCCTTAATTTCCCCTTGACTTTGAGCATTCTGGGTGCGGAATTTGAGAACGGGTCCGTAGAGGCACTCTGTCGCGGACGAAGGAACGGAGTGGTGATTTTGAGCCACGTTTGAATGGGAAACGTTTGAATGAGAGACGTTTGAAAGAGAGACATTTGAAAGAGAGACGTTCGGATGAGACGAGTTTGAGAGAAAAGACGAGTTCGGACAGGAGATTTGTCCCGAGAAGGACTGACTCATAAGACTAGTGGCAGGATTTCCAGGATTTTCGCCGAAGTTTCCCCCGACGCTTGGGCTTTGACTGAGGTTGCCGACGATGGCGGAGCTCTGTGAGAAGTTGGCGACGGGTCCGTAGATTTCGCCGCAGAGAGAGGAGGAGACGAACTTTTGAACGGGAGAGTAGAGGTCGCCGGTGACATTGGCCACGACTTTGGAACTGACAGCGTACAAATTCTGCATCTCTTTAATCCTCTGGCTTCTGGTGGCGGCTGGGGACTGATTTTGGGAGTCGGAAATGGATAGATTGGAGATGAGGGGAGACATGGTGTCGGATGAATCGAAGGAGTCGAGATTGGTGTCGGAGAGGGTGGAATCTGCAGAGTGATTATCAAGGGAGACGGGAGTTTCGGCGATGGTGGGATCAAAGAAGGGCAAGTCCGTAACCGAGGCGGTTGTCAGGACTTGGTCTTCGTCTTGGAATTGGACTGCGAGACTGTTAAAAGGGGTGGCTGGCGTTGTGTAGACTGAGGGACATACCCCCCGGGCGTGATTGTCCTTGAGGAGTTGAGCGAGAACTTCCGGACTCTGGGCGACGATGTAGGTCGAGACTGGAGCTGCTTGCAACTGGTCCCCGGCATTTTGAGGCTGGCGGGATGGTTTCGGCGGTGGAATCTCGTCCGCTCCGGCTAAAATCATTAAACAATTTTTTTCTTCTTTATTTTCAGTGCTGATCTACTAAACAATTTAAATAATTTACAGTTACCGGGAACTTTTTTTTAATTTATTTTTTTTCGAGGTTTGGGAATGCATTTACGCAGAAACGGGAAGCATAACCAGGAATTCGCGTCAAAAAGTTGCAATGAACAGTACCCTAGTAAAAATTCCTATGTAGGATCCTACAAAGGACCTTACATAGGTTCCTATATCGAAACCTATATAAAAATCCATGTCCGTTATAGAAATCTACGTAGGATCCTATATAAAATCATATATGAAATTGAGACACGATTTAACATAGGAATTCATATGAGAAATTGATCTTATGTCTCCACATAAAAATTGATGTAGATTCCTATGTCATTTCCTGTAATTTTTCTTGTCATATTTTATTCAATTCCCTATGTCAATTCTCTAGGGCATTTCCTTTAAAAATACCTATATAAAAAGCAATAAAAATTCATAGCAAAATTCTTAATTAACAAATTCCTGCATTAAATCTTACAAAAGTTCCTATATGAAATCCTACTTGAAGAAAATTCTTACATAAAATCTTACCAAAATTCTTAGATAAATCCCTACATAAAATCTTAAAAAAATTCATAGATGAAATTCCAGTTACATGTAGGATATTATATAGGAGCCTAAGTACTTTTAAATTTTTTTATCTCCTATATAAAATATTTTAAAATTTCCTAGATGAAACAGAGTGTTTATTAATTTTGTCCAACAAAATTCCCGGTCATTTCCCGGTTTTTCCCGGTCTCTTTTGAATTTTTTTCCGGTTCATTTTAGATTGTCAAAACTGAATCATTTAAAATATAAACATAAATTTTTATCTACAAAGATTTTTTTTCATTTTAAAATATTACGCTTATTTTACACAAATACATTTTTTTAACTTACTTAATTTTTTATTTAAAATATATATTTAAAATACATTCTGGGCTCCTACAAATTTTTCTTCACAAAATGCCATGAGTTTTCCATGATTTCCATGAGAAATTAAAAAAGAAACTTCCATGATGTTCTTTAATATATTTTTTTATTAAAAAAGAAAATTTTCAATATTTTGTAAGAATTTAAATTATTATAATACTTTAAAAATATTTAAAGAATCTAATATTTTAAAATCTATTTATACTTTATTTAATACTTAAAATGCTAATAATTTTAATTACTTTGCAATATCTTGAAGTTTTCTAAAAAATTTTAAAGTAATTTTAAGTATATTTGAATTTTTTGAAATATTTTTAAGTGTTTCCAAATATTTTGAGGTATTTTAAAAAATTTTGATTTATTAGGAAGTATTTGGAAATATTATAAAGTTAAATTAAATTATTTAAATATTTTAAAGACAATTTAGTATTTTTGAATATTTTGGAGTATTTTGAAGTATTTTTTTGTAGTCTGAAGTATTTATAAGTACTCTGAAATATTTTATATACTTTTTTATAACTCAGTTCAAAAAACAGCATGAATTGTAACTCTGACGATAAGTAGAAAACTCCCTTTTCTGGAACAGTTCAAAAAAGAGCACTTTTTGAAACTGCGTGCAAAAAAGTACTCTTTTTTGAACTGTCCCAGGGCAAGGAAGTTTTCTACTCATCGTCAGAGTCACAAATCACGCCGTTTTTATAACTTTGTTTTGCAACTCGTCTTCGACTTGTTAAAAAAAATTGTGCTCGTTCCAAAATCGCCTTCTTTTCACACTTGTTACGAAATGTACTATTAAAATATTCTAAAAAAGTAATACTGTAAAATCTTTTGATACCTTATTTAATACTTAAAATACTAATATTTTTAAGTACTTTGAACTATTTTAAAGTATCTTTTTAAATATTTTGAAATCTTTTAAAGTAATTTTAAATATAGTACAATATTTTGAAGTATTTTAAGTGTTTCTAAATATTTTTAAGTATTTTAAAATATTTTGAAGTTATTTTAAAATATTTTGAAATAGTCTGAAGTATTTTGAAATATTTCAAAGACTTTTTAATTATTATTGAATATTT
>WNHD01002312.1:0-15978 GCA_011057455.1 Ganaspis sp. Gsp50
AAAGTATCAAATTGATCATAGAAGTATTAAATTGATCACAAAATCTGCATCAATTTGATATTTTTGATATTAATTTGATACTTTTAAGAAAACTGTGAAGTCAAGAGTGCATAAAGTACCTTTTCTCGTGGACGGTCACATATTTTATTTATATATTATTATAAAATCAAATTCTTAAATTTAAATTATTAACAAATTCTTTTCAATATTTAATAAGCTTTTTGCAATGATCTATTAAAAGTATCTTTTTTTATAAATTATATGATAACATTAAATTTGAATGATATGATAAAATTATTTTATAGATATGAGAGTCATTTATATTTTTTATAATTAAATCTTTGTTCTGAATAAATTACGTTTGGCTGATTAAATTTTGCTTCCATTTAAATATTAATGTATTACAAATCCAGCTCGTTGATGTCGAAATTAATTAATATTTCGATTTAGAACTAATATATTGAAATAATTTTTCTAAACCAAAGTGTTCAAATTCAAGTCGATTAAATTAAACATTTTTCTGTATTATGTTTTTTATTTCAATTTCACGAAAGGGCATTTTTTTAATTTTGTAAGACCGTTTACTGTTTAAATAAATAAATAGATTTCATCATTACCAGAGATTATTTAAAAATTGATTCATTTCTTCTAATTTGCGAGAAATTATGATAAATTATATTTCCTTTGAGAATTATAATTTTTCCCTTGTTATTTTGAAACATGACAAAATAACAAGGAAAAAATTATTTAAAAAATCATTGATATGCGAACAAAGGGAGACGAAAATTGAAAGAATTATTTTTTTTAAGAAAAGAGACAATTGTAATTTTTTGGTAAATAAAACAAATGCCTACACTTTATTGATTTCCTGGCGACAAATTGAGGATAAACTTTAGTGTGAAGAATAGAATTAAACTTATTTTGACTTTCCTTAATGGAAGATTTGAACAATGAATTACCGTTAGTTGGAACTTGAAATTCAAAAGTTGCAAACAAAATGCCGAGTTTCCTTAGATAGAAAGTTGTACTGAGTTCTGGGGTACAAACTTTAAAGCAAACTAGTTGAAAGTTCGTTTCAAACCACGAAAATAACAAAAGAGTAAAGATCTATAAAGATTGAAGACAGTAATTTTACATTTTCGATCATTCATGAATTTTCTTTTTTGCATAATCATTGTGATTGTTTTTTTGAAAATAATCTCTTGTTATTAATATTCTAGTTATAATAGTATATTCTCTTGTTATTAATATTACCGTTATAATATTATATTCTCTTGTTATTATACTATATGTTATTAATTTCAAGTAATTTAATTTCATGTTTTGTTTCATTGCTACCTAGTCGCTTAATTAATCAATTGTTGTGTTTATTAATAGATAGAATAGCTGTTTATAAAGTTGAAGAGCTTTTTTCATAATATATTTTTAAGTGCTTAGTTGATTAAATTAGCACTTTTTTTATTACTCATAATTTTAAATGTCCTATTCGCTGCTCAAATTAGTTATTTTTAATTACAAATAGTCATTAGTATTTGAATTGGCTGCATTTTATGTTCGTGGTGTTAATAAAATGTACATGTAAAATAAAACCATATCTAATTATAAATCGAGAAGTTGAATAAAAAATAATTAAAAGAAAGAAATTAATAAAAAAGAGAAAAAATAATTAAAATCAATGAAATATAAAACAATAATTAAAACAACAAACAACAATAATTTTTGCTACCCTATGAGGAAGCAAAATGGTATTAAATTTTCGATTTTCAGTGTTTGATAAAATAATTAGATGGGTAAAGGATTTAATAAGCTCTTCCAAATTTTACTAATTTACTTTGATTGTTATAAACCATTTTGTGTAAAAATTGAAACTGATTTTTCATCTTTTAGAAATAATAAATGAAATATAATGAATGAAAAATCAACAATAGCCGCATTAATCTACATTAATTTAGATTCAAATAGTCACTTTTTTATTAATTATATTCAATTATTAATTCAATTATATTATCAAAACTTTGATTAGAATGATAAATATTAAAAGTGTTTAATAACAAGTTGATAAAATACGTAAATAATAATTAACAATCAAGTATCATTGAAAGGTTAATAATAAAAATTTTGTTATCAGCGCATTCGCAAAGGTCCAACAAAATTGTAGTTGCTCTTTATAACTATACGGCAAGAGAGAGCACCGATGTTAGTTTCGTTAAGGGTGACCGAATGGAAGTATTGGATGATTCCGAACCAGATTGGTGGAAAGTTCTGCATCTTACGACTCTTCAAGAGGGTCTCATTCCCTGGAATTTTGTTGCAGTTGAGCGTTCCGTTGAAAGTGAAGAGTAAGACATTTTTTAATTCAAGTAAAAAATATTTCGATTTTTATTTTGGTTCTAAATTACCTCATTTTTACCAAACAATGTATTCTTTTGCTTAGAAATTCAGAAATAAAAATATTGAATATAAATTATAAAAAAAATACAAAATTTAGATTTAAAATTTAAAAATATGCTTATTGTAATATGTAATTTATTTTTTCAGTTGGTTTTTTGAAAACGTCTCCAGAAAAGAGGCTGGCAAGTTACTTTTGGTTGACGAAAACCCCCGTGGTACTTTCCTAGTCAGACCCAGCGAACACAATCCAAGGGGTTACAGTTTATCAGTAAAAGATTGGGAAGAAGGAAGAGGTCATCATGTTAAACATTACAAAATCAAACCCTTGGACAATGGCGGATTTTTTATTGCCACTAATCAAACATTCCCAACGTTACCTGCACTTGTTATGGCTTACAGCAGTAAGACCTTTTTTCTCAACTTGAGTCAATTTTTAAACATTATACATTTTTGAATATTTATACAATTTTTATACCATTTTAACAAAATCTTTATTCAATTTCTTATCAGTTTTGTTAAAAAAAGAGCTTCTATTATATTATTCGTTTTATTTAATTCTTACCATTTATAGTGCAATTGATAGATCAATGGAATTTACAGTACAATTTAATTTATAATTCAATTTATTTATTTATGAATATACGTGTAAAAGGAACCCATTATGCAGAGTAGTAAAGTAGAAAATTAACAAAAATAATACCCATAGAAACTAAGAAAAAATTTTAAAAATCCTTTAACGTCCGAGGATAACAAAAACGTTGGACATTTTTTAAAATAAATTACACTATATTGTTCGAAAATGTCGTTTTCTTATCATTTCAACCAAGAAAAAATAGTAAATTACAGTAGCCAAAACAAGAATCGATGAATCAATCAATTCAAGTTTTTATTTCTTAGCTCTCTTCATTTGATTTTTTATCGGCATCGTTCTGTTACTGATCTTTTCGTTCAATTCTGTTTTCTAGTTTTTTCGTATGATTCTTTAAACTCTTTTATTTTTCATTCCATCTTCTTAATCTTCTTAATTAGATCTTTTTAATTAAATCTTGAGTAGATCTTCTTAATTAGTCTTTTCATTGCTTCTTACACTTGACATTTGTTATTTCAGAAAATGCTTTGGGACTTTGTCACGTTCTCTCGAAGCCGTGTCCGAAACCGCAGCCCGATATGTGGGACTTGGGTCCAGAGTTGAGAGATAAATGGGAGATCAACAGGAATGAAATTCAGTTAATTCGAAAGTTGGGACATGGAAACTTTGGCGAAGTGTACTACGGCAAGTGGAGGAATAAAATAGAAGTTGCTGTTAAGACACTCAGACCTGGAACAATGTCTACAGAGGCGTTTCTACAGGAAGCTGCGATTATGAAACAATTTAGGCATAGACACCTAGTCGCCCTATATGCCGTTTGTTCAAAGGAAGAACCGATTTACATAGTTCAAGAGTACATGTGCAATGGTAGCTTGCTAGATTTTCTCAGGACAGGAGATGGAAAATACATGCAATTCGAAGATCTCATTTACATTGCCGCTCAGGTCGCTTCTGGAATGGAACACCTCGAAAGCAAGCAACTTATTCATAGGTAGAATGTTCAACCCGTTTACTAAAGTTGTACATTCTAATCTTGTATTTTTAATTATTTTTTTCAACAAGCGTTGCTATTATTTAACTTTTTGTTACTTTTTTTTATTTTATATACACTGGGTAGTAAACAATCGATAGTTTCTTTTAGTTTCGATTTCATGAGTATTGAAATGAGTATGAAATGTAAAAGTATGGAATTTCTACAAATTTAATCATTTCTTACTAAAACTTTTAAGAAAACCACTTTTAAGTAAATTTCAATCGTAACTAGTTTTTAAAAAAATGAAACAATTAGTCGAGAAGAAGAAACGATTAGCCTAGTTCCAAAGAGAATCAAAAAAATATTAATTAACGAAATTTAAATTACATTTGTAATATCAATTTGAATTTTATACCCAGCTCAAGCGATAATAATTATACATTATTTTAAAAATATGAATTTATCACTCGAATTTTATTTAATTAAAAAAACTATGTTTGAAAAATTGAAAGTTTACCGTCAAAAAGCTCTGGGAAAATTTGAATAGTTAAAATTATTTTTTTATTAAGTCAAAAATGTCGATTACTTCGAATCAGAAATAAAAACGACTTTGATTACGTTTCGACATGCACTGCCGTCCTCCTCAGGACTAGAATTTATTAAAGCAAATGAAAATATTTTATATTAAAGCACAATACACAAAAAAATTATAAATCAACAATTTTTACTTTGCAGTCTTTTGTATGTACCTGACAATACAATTTTTATTTACAGAGATTTAGCAGCAAGGAACGTTTTAATAGGGGAGAAAAATAAAGCCAAGATTTGTGATTTCGGCCTCGCAAGAGTGATTGAAGATGATGAATACTGTCCGAAACAGGGAAGCAGATTCCCTGTCAAGTGGACAGCGCCTGAAGCAATCGTTTATGGAAGATTTAGTATTAAGAGTGACGTTTGGTCCTATGGAATCCTACTAATGGAACTTTTTACCTATGGACAAGTTCCATATCCTGGTATATTTATTTATTGTCCTATTATACTTCTTTCTAATTTATTTTTAAATTTTCTTTCCTTCGTTTTCTTTGTTTATTTTTGTTTCGTTTATTTTTCTTGTTTCTCTTGTATTTTTTTCAATTTGGTGAGTTGAGAGGTTCGAACTTGACAGAAAATATTCTTTCTAGGAATGCATGGCCGAGAAGTAATTGAGCAAGTGGACAAGGGCTATCGAATGCCCAAGCCAGTGAATCATTCCCTACCAGACAGCATCTATCGATTAATGCTCCAGTGTTGGGACGGTACACCTGAGAAGAGACCCACGTTTGAATTTCTTAATCACTACTTCGAGTCCTTCAACGTTACAAGTGAAATTCCGTACCTGGAACCGCCAACAGACTGATACACGGCCCACATGCAAAATCACTTGGTGCCGCATGGTCACTTTCATCCGGCGCACGTTAATTGTGCCATGGAGTTTTATGGTATTTATTGTTAAATTATCGCAAGCAACTCGAGATGTTGTCGAGGCGATAAATGTAGCAGCCTGGAACTCCAATGCGGAATTTTTCCAATCCGTTTCTCGAGTTCTTACAAAACTGCTAAATACTTGCTGCCACAAATTGGAACATAATTCAAAACTTTTTCAACATAGAGTGTATATGAAAATTGCACATTAAATTTTAGCATTTTGTGCATTTCTATGAGTGATCAAAGAACGAATAACGTGCCATGAACTCTATATTAAATTTTCTACATTCGTTGCCCCGATCAGAATATTCTTCCCGTTTTCGAGATTTATTTTGCCAAGTATTTTCATCGGAGCAATTACCTTGTGACGTTTTTAAATGAGAATTAATATTCAAATTCTTACGAAAAAAGAATCTCTGTTCGACTGATAAAAGTGACTGACACTCGCTGAAAAAGGCTCTATTCTTTACATGTCATGACTTTTGTCACTTTCAAGCATTACTTTCGTAACTTTCGAAACTTACAGTCTTGAATATTCAAATTTTGAGAATCAATGTCAGTTTAATGAATATCTAAAATTAAAAGGTGAATATCCAAGTTTAGAAATGAATATCCAAATTTGAGAATGAATATTCAAGTTTTGAGGCTGAATATTGATAGTTTTAGGATTTTGAAATTGCGATAGCAAGTTTTTTATTTAAAAGTTTATTTTTCCGCGAGTATCAGTGGTGCCAAGATTTTCTTTTCTGCAAAAGCAGACAGTAGAATTTTTATCCGCGTAGAATTTTTGCAATTCGATGGGTGCATTTCAAAGAGACGTATAGTGCGGCAATCTTGACGTGTTTAGGAGTAGCATCGACAGAGTCGAATCTTACACGTGAGGTGAATTAGTTACTGTATAACCGCAGGTTAGTCGGTTAGAGAACGGTTACAATTTATAAATATATATATATAAATATGAATGTATATTTAAAACAAGAAAAAAGACGGTAAAATTTTCGCGTTATTCAATAACTTCTCCGGAAATTTGAATTCCGTTTCCTACACAAACTATATTAAAAAGAGAAATTCAATTTCGATGAATTTTCTTTCCTTGAAGAACTTTCTCTAACTTTTCTGACTTTTCTGACATTTCTGGAAATCTTTTAAAACACGAGAAGCTTTTTTTCAAACCATTCAAAAGGAAAGTTTCAGAATTGTTTTTCTCGTTGGTTCCTTATGTGCTCCCGAGCACAATACTGATAGCGTTTGTAAAGTAGAAAGAAAATTTTTAAAAGGCTCTAGTTCCTAGGAAAGTTAAAATATTTTAAAAGCCCCAAAATTGATCGGTTTTTTAAAATTCTTTCTTTCTTGGATTTATTGAGACAAAACGCTCGGTATACGAAGTAAAATTAGATGGTAGGTTGAATTTAACTTATAATTTTCTTTTTATACATACGCATTTATGTATAATTGAATATTTTGCGTCAATCCTGCCATTTGTCGCTGAGGTAGATTATATTATATTTATGATTGTAGCAGTTAAGCCGTTAAGTATCGTTAAAATCTTTTAGACGAAAGTAGCATCTTTAACTCTCAACTAACTTTCTCGTAAAGTACCTTTAAAATCTTTTCCTGTCTCTATTAAACAAATTAATTAATAATTATTTTTTGAAACAGTTGTTATCAACATAATAAGAATTGACAGGATGCAGATATTTGTTCCTTGACTATGACAAAAAATATATTTTAGAAGAACGAGTAAATTATAGTTGTTGAGTAATTAAAGAAAGTAGTTGAGAGTTAAATTGTTTGACAAAGGGGTCGATAAAGTTACTAATACCTAGATAAGTATGAGAGTGAGAGCATGCTCGAGAAAAAAATCCCTTTTCTCTTACGAAAATGATTGAGAGACAAAATTGAATATAAACTTAAGTCATCGATGTTACTCGTACAAAATACTTGGAAAAGTGTAAATTTTTTACTGGTTGAAATAACAGTATCAAATTAGATAGACAGTAGGCGAATCTTGCGAATCGGGTAACTTCTCTTTTCTCTTGTCGTGATTTTCTATCTTCATTTGCCTAAAAACTTTGAAAGATTGCAGTAATTAATTTACAGTAATTACTGTACGGTAATTAGTTTCTTTTAATTTATTTGACAAATTTCCACAGTATTCAGATCAGAAGTACTAAATTACCAGGGTTGCTATTTTCATAGAATTTATAGGAAAATGTTTTTGGAAGATTAAAGTTGTCATGGAATTATAAAGTTTTCAAGTATAGCAACTTTGCAAGTTTAAGTAATTTCTTGGAAAAAAAAATATTGATAGGGAAGAGCTCGAATCGAAGTTTCTCGTAGTCGTACCTCTATACATAAGTTTATAGAATTTGCTACGAGTACGACGATCCAATTATTGTAGAACACTGTATATTACCGCTAATATTTATTATCGGGAATGCAAATAGTTACGCAGCAAGCGTACCGAATTACTAGAGTAGTCGCATCTACGTCCAATACGATTTTTCTATGAGCGTTTTATACCGACCAAAATGTTGCTGTGTTATTCGACTAAAATCCAGATTTTAGTATTGCTGTAGCTTTTAGGATAAAACCTGTTTAATGACTGAATTTTAGACAGATGAGAAAATAATGGTGCGATTGATAAACGTTTTCAGTGAGTTCAAAAAAGAATTTTTCTCAAAAATCAACTTTTTAATACATATTTTGTATTAAGAAAGTAGTTGTTTTTAGAAATTTTCAAGAAAACAAGAATTGTTTTTCTTAATTAATATAATTTCTTAATTTAGTATATCAAACTAATATAAATTTTATTTATGCTAAATTAAAGTTTAAATATTTGATTACATTTCTTACATTCGATCTAAAAGTTGAAATTGTCATGAAATCCTGTTTCGACAATTAGATTTTTTTTCAATGTACCAGTGTTTTACTTAATCCGATTTAATTCTGCAATGACTTTAACAAATTTCTAAGAAAAAGAAGAATAATTTTTATTTTACTTTTATTTTTGACATAAATGTGACAGAACTAAATAAATCTTTTCTTACTATTCCCGTTAAACTGAAAATTTATAAAATCCTTGACGTCAATGTAGACGTGAAAAATCTTAAAAGTCTGAATCCCTGTGTCAACATGACTTTAAATTGACTGAAAAATGCTCTCTTTTTTTTAATACTCTGTAAACGCTTACAGAAACGTCGATTAAATTTATTGTTTCCATTTACTTTTACGGGGCAATTAGTCTTTTAAAAATAATTGTGACAAATTATGATTATGTTTCAACCTAGAAGATATTTTATTTAAACTGTGTTTTTGATTTTTCAACTTTTTTGAAAATAGTTTTGTTTATAAAAATGAAAGAAATGATCAAATTTGTATAAATTTTTGTAAATCTTATTTTAAAGTTTTGTAAATTTTACCTTAAACGTTTATAAGTCTTTAAATTTTTTTTTAAGTCTTATTTGAAAATTGTGTAAATCTCTGAATTGCATTCCACGTCTGAAATTTTTGTCGAGTTCCCTCGCTTTGCACAAAAGTAGCATTACCTTCCATACATGCAGGATCTCAAATGAAAATTGTACATACGTGGATTATTTTATAAGGACGAGAATCCCTTTTCACATCCGTCGATATTGTAAAAAAAATATCCAGTGTTTTTATCGCTCTCCACAAATTATGTGGAAAAGGATGTTTTTTTAACAAATAATTTTCTCTCAGTTGTACAGTCTATTATGATTAATTATCGTGCATTCAAATTAGACGAAAAGTTTCAATCGAAAGACTAATGTTATTAAATATTTTTATATACAACTCTGCGTTAAAATTAATCCTCAGAGGGCGATTTTTGAAAAATGGTCTCACTCTACTTTGATAACTACAAATCAGATCTAGATTAACCAAGTATTTTTTGTAAATTTCGTCGATTGTAACTTTCCATCGTGATTTGAATAGCTTTTAATCAGAGTAGAAAATTGAAATGGCAATATGTATTTAAATAGTCAATGAAACGAAAAAAATTTATTTAAATACTTACTGCTATTATGGTAATTAGTAATTTCTACAAACTACAAGCAAAGTACTTAAGATTTGAAATAACTTGATTTGAAAAGCTTAGAGATTAAATCCACAGGTGTGAGAATTGATGGCCTTGCTGCAAGAGAACTTTTCGAAAAATCTGTGATATAGCATGCCATCGCAAGTAAAACAATAGAGAGGGATATTTTTTATGAGTTCGACTATTGATCAAAGACTTTCCCCTCAATTATACACATCTTATTCAAATCAAGATCGATATACTGTCGTCATTGTTTACGTACCAAAGCTTATTATCTTTAAGTAATTTAACGATTACTTTGTATTATTATTATTATTATTATTATAATTATTATTATTATTCTAAGCCTATGCAGATAAATATATTATGTATGACACTAATGGAAAATCTTTTGTCTTGTTCTTTCTTCTACTTTTAAACATTATAGAAAATGTTATTTCAAACATTATAGAAAATATTATTTTATTGATATAATTTTAGTTCTAAATAAATGCTGAATGATAGTTCTGAATAATAGCTACTAAAATGAAATTCTTTTAGAAATTTTGTAAAGAATACAATTTGTAGCACAGGAATGATTAAAAATTGGCAAAATGAAAACTTAAATACATTTTCTATGTATAAAATATACCTTTGTTTCATTTTTTGTAGATTTCAATAAAGTAGGTTCTACAATATTTTTTATCGAGGAAAATTAAAACTCCTTTGAGTGTTTGTTTTAATTTTCAATCTATGTTAAATTACTTTTTAAAGAATTTGTTTATTAAAGTTGCTATACTGATTCAAAATTATTGAAATCATCTTGTATGAAATTGCTGAAATAAAAATGTATATAAATGAATACATGAAGTAGAATGATGCTTTGAAATGAAAATTTGATAATTGATCTTAAAAACTTTATTCTCAAGATCGAAAAGTTTCAATCTTACTATACAAAATCTAGACAAGTCTTCAATAATAGTATACTAGACACAAAGAAATGGAAATTATTAAATGAATTGCAGGTTTTTTGTGACCAATTGAATTGGTTTCATACATCATACAACTGCTTTTGTAAGAAATTCGTATCAAAGTGTTCTAGCTTTCAATAAAAAGTGAAAATCGCTCAATGTGATTGCTTTCATTTTATTGTATATTAAATATAATTTAGGTACCAAATCAGTATGATCTATAAACGCGCGATACTTTGAAATAGGGCGAGAGTTACGAGGAAACGTAACGTAAAAGAAGGAGCTTAAATGTACATCATTTCTGCCATGTGAGACATCTTCTTTGGAATATGAACAAACTCCTCAAAGTAGCTGGCAAGTTCATCGATGGTAACGTCACAGGGCGGAGGAGATATTCTCGCTTGCACCGAGCAGGTATTCGTACTCGAGGGTTGACCAACGGAATTTTGAACATCCGTTTGATTAGACGCACCACCACCTGGACCAGGACCTCTTTTTAAACTAGGCATTGTGTTACTTCTAGCTCGTTGAAAACTACTGGCTTCATAGTTTTGAGGGAGACTTGTGTCGTCTTTCACTTGCTTCGAATCGTGAGTAATTTTAAGCGCTTTAAAGTCCTTTGTCACAGAACCATGACCGAAGGTTTTGTAATTTCTACTTGGAATACTCAGTTTACAAGACTCCTGTAGTAAATTATTGGCTAGATTTTCATTCAGACAACTGGAACCAGAGCCGTTTAATGTGAGAATAGCCTCTCTGATGATACCATTCTTTTTCGGTTTATCAAGTACTCTTTCACTTTTGGAGGGCTTGAAGTTCGTTGTGCTCTTTATACCTCGAGGACTCACGATTGATGGCGTCGGCCTGTTAGGCATGGATTTCCGACGAAATAAATAACTGGTGTCAGTTGGTGTAGCCTTCAATGTTACACGAAACGGATTCGTTGATTTTGTCTTGTCGACTGCATTATTACTGCAACAAAAACAAAACGTCAATTAGTACCACGTCACAACTGTACAACATTTACAACATACGTTTACAACTGTATTTATAAATTTAAGAAAATGTATTTTCCAAAGAAATTTTGGAAAAAAAAGAATTAAAAAGAAACAAATTTAAATACAAATTATTTTTAGAAAGCATTTTTAAATAGTGAGTGTACTTTGTTTTAACGTCAAAATTTAAGCAAGAATCATCAATAGTGGACAGTCTTGATCGCCTTGACCTTGAAAGCCTCCATGGTTACCATTTGATACGTAAAATTAAATATTAATCTACAAGCTATAGTTCATAATATTGGGGCATAAAATCAATATTTTTACTCACAGATAACTTTAAATAAGTAAATAAAAATACTAAGTAAATATTCACTAGAAACAATAATTTTAATTTAGAGAGAAATGGTTCTTTCAAGCACAATGTTATTAAAAAATGTATTTAAAAATTCAATTCATGATGTGACAGTTTAAATGACGATAGATATTTCAATGAATTAATCAGACCGTATTTTGAAATATTTGTAAAAGATAGATTGATAAAAATGAAAAACAGTCGAAATTTAAATCAATAAATGTTTGGATCAGTTAAAATTCAGGTCAATTAAATTTAGAATGTAATGAAATAATTCAAATCTAAATTAACCCAATTTTGAATCTATCGACATTAAAATCTGATGTATGGAAGTTTATAGCAATTTTAACACGCTAAATATTTTTGAGATGACTCATCCGAAGACAAATATATAAATTTTCGTAGTATTGGTCAACAGAAACCTTGTACTTTCAAGTTTTCAATAAATAAGTCAGTGAACTGGAATTTTTTTGATTTTACACAAAGTAAATTGAACTTGAAGGTCTCAAACTTTAAAGGTCAAAGAAAACAAAAGGTGAAAGGGTATTTACGAAGGTTATTTTCAATAACAGTAAAAAAACAGGAACAAGTAAATTAGCAAACGCAAAACAACAAATGTAAAAAAATGATCAAACGCTTTTCAATCTTAAAGCAAAAAATTCTAAAGAAAATAACTTACTGGGAGCAGGACAACGAGACTCGATCAATTTCGAGTTTTTGTAAACTTGCCGGCAGTACTTCGTCCGTCATGGTTGTACCATTTTCTGAATTGTCATTCATTTCCTGAGACAACATAGCATCATGAACCGTTTGTGTTGACAAACAAAATCTGACAGGAGGTTTAAAGAAAATTCGAGAAACATACAAACAGTAAAGCAATAGGTTAGAATGACGACACTTAAGTTCGAAACGCAAAACGTCGTAGATCGTTGCAATCAACCAATTTATCACGAAATTGAAATGATTTCAGCACTTGAAACGTGCACCTTTTTGCCCAAACTCGCATCTGATATATACGAGGGTTGCCCCTGAATCTTTAGGAGCGATTAATTAAATTCTCACTTTAATAAATAGCACGTAAATAAACAGTAACGCCATTTTCTTTTAGGTTTGAGACAGGAAATCATGGCGAAGGCAGCTCCCTCACACTTCTCGGCGGGAAGATTTGAAATAAAATATTTTTCAAAATAATTATTTTATAATGTATTCTTATATAATTTTCTTAATAATTTACTTTCTTTAACTTGTATTTTACTTGGTATTTGAATTGTTTGAATTGCTTTTCAAATTGAAAAGTTGAATTGAATACAAATTTAGAAAGTCGTATTGAAAAGGTATTTATTTATAATTTGTCGCCTGCCAGTAGGCATTGCAATTACTCTTTTGTAATCTAATTGCCGTTTATAGGCAATGTTCGATATTTGGATATAAATATTACTTTGACTATATAGAAATATTAGTTGTGAAGAACATTAAAAATGATGTCTATTACATTCGTGTTGTTCAACTGTCAGAGAGTGCCAAATTTATGAAGACATTTACAGCTCGTAATTTTATCCCTTGACACTTCCTCGTACAATATAGTTACTAATTTTGTGACTGGAATAGTGGCCGCCAATGTTTTGGTGGAAATTTTTGCCCATTGAAGTCGAACACAATGGATCCATAAAAATCATTAAAGTTCAACGTGCTTTTCTCTTCAGAAAATTATTAACTAATATTATCAAACATTTGTTGAATCTGTTAATTATTTTAGTATATTCGGATACTAAAATTCGTATTAATGGAGGATACTACACATGCGTGTTTGTACACTCAGCAACGTCACGTGACGTATAGAAAACGACATTCATTTTTCTGTGTGACAATTAACAAAAACCTGTCTTTTCTCTGTGATTATTTTGTTTTTTCTTTGAGTAAAGTAATGTATATATGTACTTGTCTGTGTGGGTGTATAGTGCAAGAAACATTGAATAATATATATGATCTCAATCTTTAAAGAAGAGTCCAAACTGAGGTTATGTTGTATGTTCCTCATAGAGATCACGTGACCATCGTGTTGATGCCGACGTTCACAAGTCAGATTGTCTTAAAAAGAAAAATTCAGCATCAAAAATCGTTTAATTAGATGATATTCTGGATCACCAGGTATGTAAGTACATTTAATTATTTTTATTCTGTATATCAAAATTCACAATATTATACTACATTTATTACAGAATTTTTTACAGTGTAGTAAACACTACACAATGTATTTTTACACTGTGTAGTGTATTTTTACTGATTGAAATTTAAGGATATAAAACGTTTAATGATTCAGCTTGAATAGTTTTGAAATAGCGACGATTTTAATTAATGTCAGGCTCATTAGTTTATTGTCGACAGGCTTGTCGTTTCCGCGAGGAATTCTCGCGTTGAATGTTTTCTTTTTTTCATTTCCTTTTTAGAGAAGAGAGGAATGTCACGAATGCAACATAAATCTGTAACGTATGTTGGGCCAATGAGGCGGTAAACATAAGTCGACCTGAAATAGGGAGGATTATCCTGGTTAATTTAAAACTGGTTCCCTTCCGCAAGTTAAAGTTAAGCTCTCCAGCATGAGTTTTATCTTTAACGAAGAATCAGAATCCAAAGGCTGACGCACTCTTCCGTCACTTTATTTTAGCGAAACGCAAAATATTTGCGAATTCCATTAGAGCCATTCATTATTCGCCCCAGAACACATTTTAATGCAAAATCAAGTGTGCTTGAAAAAGCTCTTTTACTAACACACATTTCCTTCAATAAACCGCATATCTCATTTCCCGGATTGTAAACATTCCAAAATCAAATTCTGTTATTCTGTTGACACAAAGAAAAGTCATTAGGGCATTACACCTTACAAGAAAATCTATTGATAATTAGTTTATTTAATGAAATAAACTTAAATAAATAAATTTTATAAAATATAAAATTAACACTGAAATGAAAACTAATTGATGACTAATAGACTAATTGAATAAAATAGACTAATTTTCAATCGTCATCTTTACACAGAAAAAACAAACTTATATAAACTTCGGAACATTCATTTGAACCAACTTTTTCGTTTTAACTTTTTAAAAATATATACTTTTGTAATGGAAATAAACAATCATTTTTAAACAATAATAACATAAAAGCTTATAATTGTTACGTAAAATAGTATTGTAAGACAAATCTGAATTTTTTAGAAATTGAAAAATAAAAATTTCGTTCATTTGAATGTTCGGAACTTTATTTGCATAATAAGAAGAAAATGTTTGTTTAAAAAATGTGAAAATGTAAATGTAAAATGCAACACCTGTAAAAATCCAAGTTAATCTTGTAATTGAACACTTTGTTTTTCCGGTGAATAATATTATATAATACTTTATAATCCGTAAACGAAACAGAACTTTAGCTACACGGAAAAAAATAAGTTATGTAGCTGCTACTGCTAAAAAAAAGTTAGCTGCCAATATTTAGTGATCATAGCTAAAATTTCGCTAAACAAACTAATAAATTCGCTAAGACAGATAAAAGTTCGCTGTGATAGCTAACAACTTGGATGCCATAGCGAAAAATAGTTATTTGAAATAGGGACAGCGAATATTAGCTGTCTTAGCAAACACCTTAGTTGGTTTAGTTAATACGTTAGCTATGATGACTAAATATTGACAGCTAACTTATGTTAGCGGCTAACTTATTTTTTTCCGTGAGTGTCTTTAAAAATTCAGTCTAATTGAGACGCAACAATTTTAAATCAAATTAATTATTGCCAATCAATTAATTTTCAAGTAATACTAATAATAATTTATTTAATGTAGGGGAAAGTTGCCTAAAACGGCCCAGCGCCTAAGACGGACCATTCTTAATATCTTTGAATAAGGAAAATTTTTAAAACAATTATGTACGTAAATTTCTAGTTGAGACACTTCTATAATTAATGTTAAAGTATTGTTTTGTTCCATTAAAATAAATAAAAAAAATTAGAGAGAAAAATCTTTTTAGCACTGCAAAAGATGAATTATATGAACTCATTTTACAACTCAAAATTTTATTAATTAAATGTTACTTATAAAGTAAGTATTAGTCTTATTTGAAGGAGCATTTAATAAGGTTCAAAAACCTTAGAATAGTTTTGATTGATATTTATTTTATATAATTAAAAACTAATTATCTGAAAAAAAGCAAGTTGCCTAAG
>WNHD01002313.1:0-15374 GCA_011057455.1 Ganaspis sp. Gsp50
CAAATAATATGATAAACATTCAAATTCTTATATTATGATATATATAAATTTTATTGGAATATTTTATACCGTTGGAGACAGTAACTACCCGCGCGCTTTGGCGCGCTTAGTTTTGGCTAGTTGTTGTAATAATGTAAAAAATCAACATTTTTAACATGTCAATCAAATCAAGTTTTACAGTTACACATTGAGAAAATAGATCTGCCGCTACAGAACTAAAAAGCATATATTCATAATGAATGGTTTATTTATAATTTATTGAGTGTTGCAAAAATCATAATTTGTATTTTTCAAGATATGGGTCGAATTTTGGTTCCTTTAACTTAAATTTAAAAGAAAGAGCTGCAAAATTTGGTTTACACACGGCAAGAAACTTTTGATATTAAATACTTCTCATTTTTTTGCAAAAAATCGAAAAGTTTTTTTTAACTGAGGATATAAAACCTGAATTTTTTCTCATGAAAAGATCAAAAATTACAACAGTAATATTAAGACGTACTCGGGAAGAAATCGAAAATTACAATTTCACTAGGAAAAGTTCCAATTAACATACGGTTTTTTTTCCAAAACTTTTGGACTTTTTAATAACGAAAGTTTGTCCGGCTACCAATAGAGCGAACAAAAGTTCTTTTAAATGTTTGCTTGGATCAATGTGGAGGTAAATGACAACTGGTATGAATATGTATTAAGAATTTTAATAATCAATATTGTCATATATATAATACATAATAATAATAATAATCATCATCGTAATCATAAGAATAATGATATAATGATAATAATAATCATAATAATTGAGACATTATGGACATAACGTATAATTGGCGCGGTAAGGTGACAAATTTTCTTCTACCTAGCACGTTAGGATAGATTTTTCTGAAAAGTTGCACATTTCGAGGTTCAATAAGGGGGTTGTCCATTATAAAGTTATATTGCTTTCAAATAATTGTTTCCACCACAATCACCACCTTGACCTCCCTTTTTGCCACCTCTCACGCGGCGTATTATACTATTTAGTCTAATCCCTGATATATAACATGAACTTCGTTCACAATCGTAAAAAATGGATCGTGAGACGAAAATACACAAGTCAGACTCTCCTGTATCCGAAAATTCGCGTGTATTTCTAATTTTTTTTCATTCTGAAAATTGCACCAATTTTTTTTAAATTTCTTGCTTCTCGCTCAACTACTTTGTACAACCGTACTACTCAGTATGCTAATTGCTTAATAAATATTCGATAAATATATCATTGCATTTTATATAATATAGTATGTATATCATCCTAATCGTCGTATATATTAGTGTAGTAATAATAATCGCACTATCGTCTTCTTTATTGTTACTACTGTCGTTGCTCACTTTATAATATATAACTAATAATATTTTTAACTTGCTATATTTTCGTCCCTTCTTGTTCTTCATTTCTCTTAATCACTTCTCTTAATCCTTCGTAATTCCCACCCCCCTCGTACTTTTTTAATAGTTTTTATTTTTTAAAGTACTTTTTTAACGTTAGCATATTCTAACGTTCGTAATTTTTAAACGTCATTTTTAATCATTCCTCTTTTAAACGTTCGCAGTTTATAACTTTTGGAATTTTTTGCTCGTTCGAATTTTTCCAACTTTTTTAATATTTTTAATGGTTCGTATATTTTAAACGTTCGTATTTTTCAAACGTTTATAATGTTTTTAATTATCGTATTTTCTTTGATCGTTCGCATTTTTTAACTTGTGTATTTTTTGAACGTACATATTTTTTAACTTGTGTATTTTTTGAACGTACGCATTTTTTGAACGTACGCATTTTTTTAATCGTTCGTACTTTTTTGATCATTCGTATTTTTTTAACGTTCGTATTTTTTCGCGTGTATATAATATAGGCCTATTTTTATATTATACTAAATCCCTTACTAATTTTAGATTACTTTTATATTTCAACTATATATTTTTAGCAATTTTCGCTTCTTTATCGACCCCAGAGCGATTTTAAATTTTTTTAATGCAGCTTGTGCATTGTTGCTCTTTTTCAATTCAAGGTGGCCCGGGAGTAACAATAATAATTATTCTGCTATTGAACGTCTATACCACGTTTCAAACTCTTTGAATTTTTTATTAATAGGATCTGAATCAATTTCAGAAAATTAATTAATCATCACAATCTTCATTAACAGAATCTTTGTTATAACAGAAATCAGTAACAATTTACTGTTTGAAACCAAATAAATAGTTATCTAATTAATTTTAATAAAATCAACTAGAGGTTTTTAAACAAAGAAGAAAAGAATCGTTTGAAGCGTGGCCTCACGAAGAGATAAATTCAATAGATGGCCAAAAATGCCACTACGAATTTGCCTTCCTAGGAGAAACTACCTTACGTAGAAAAACTTTCATTCAGTCAATTGGATCAAGATCAAAAAAATTGTTCTTGATCAATTGGGTGAAGGAATTTTAATGCACTTTCGGTTCAAGGCAGCTCGAGATGCTATACAAAATTTTCGTTTATCGAATACATTGCAATTTGCATCAGGTTCTTGTCTCCTGACACAACCAAAATTGAGCGAATCTCTAAAAAGTATATAAACGTACTTTGATCACATTGCAAATTATATCAAAATATTGTGTTTGCATTCACTTAATCTACGCTCATCATCCCTTATCCTCACAGTCTCAAAATCACCAACAAACATTTAACTTTTTCCAGAATTTTCAAACAAAAAGGAAAAATCCGGGTCTGAAAGTGCGATTAAACTATAGTTTTATTTATATATTTTTTTGCTTTCAATTGTCAAGAAAAAGTATCTACAGTTTAGTATAACGTTTGAAACGAGTTTTGGAATTAATAAGATTATTATGATTAGTTTGTTTAAATTAAGATTTGGAAATTTATTTATTCCACATACAAACGGGTAGAAATCCTAAAAAATAATATAACATTAATATTTTTATAATTATAATAATTTAGTCATGTTTACTTAAAAAAAAAATATTAAACATTTAACTTTGTGTTTTAAATCGAAATCTTTGAAATGATTTAACGAATGCAATTATTCAGCGCATGAAATAATATGTTCGATGAATGAAAATATTTGATAAATGAGATTATTTGTTCAGTAAAATTATTTGATGAATCAAATTATTTGATGAATCAAATTATTTGGCAATTTGGTCGTTTGATGAATCATATTATTTCGAATCCAATTATTTATGGAATCAAATTGTTAAACGGGTCAAGTTATTCGACGAATCAAATTATTTCACTGACATTTAAA
Organism: Ganaspis sp. Gsp50; assembly: GCA_011057455.1. Taxonomy (NCBI): domain Eukaryota; kingdom Metazoa; phylum Arthropoda; class Insecta; order Hymenoptera; family Figitidae; genus Ganaspis; species Ganaspis sp. Gsp50. The sequence goes on from WNHD01002313.1 coordinate 3,273, forward strand.
TCAGTGTTTAACATTAAAAAAAAAGACAAAGAAAAATGGAAACATTTACAGGCTACATAAATCAAAATGTTTATTTTGCTTAACATTTATACTAAAATTTTCATTTTTCAATTTTCTGATAAAGTAAATAAGAAAAAAAACTAATAATAGCTCGAATAATATGGTAAATCTTAAAAATCTCATATGTAAAATTCCAAAAATCGCTTTTCTCTAAAAAATACTAAAAATCTCGTTTGTCTGTAAAATACTAAAAATCGAATTAATACGATTTGTCTGGAAAATACAAAACTCACGTCTAATAAAAATCGTTTTTCCGTAAAAGTATCTTGTGAAAATGAAGACAAAGGGAATGAAGTTGATTTTAATTAATTTCACGTGTATCTACTTTGATTCTCTTAAATCTACACTACTTTTCATACTCTACATCCCGCGCTTCAAAATCTCAACGGTATCTCATATCTACAGTTTTTTTTCTCTCAATCTTTAACAATTACGCAAGAAATGAGTTACACATATCGAACGACACAGTCACAACTTCTCTATCAAGCAAAATAATTCTCATTTTTTATACTACGCGCACCCGGACCACCTATTTCCCATTTCGACGAATAGGATATTATCGGCGTCGAAATTAGTGTAGAAAATCAATAAGCCTTAAGATATTTGTATCCTCTTACCTCAACTGCTTGGCATCCTTATTTCCTCTGGAAATAGGTCTATATCTTACAGATTATTCAGTTTTATCCCCTAAAAGTCTCGCTTCTGAAATTTCACTCTATTTTGAACTGATTAGGCAAATCAGATAAAAAAGGATATTGGTTCGTATGGGAACCAATTCCCAAACCAAATAGTTAACAAGACAAAAGTCGTGTTAACCAAAGTTCGTTTAACACGACTTTGAAACTTTTGATTATGTAATTGGATTTTGCAATTTTTATTTGTGGGAATTTAATTGAAACACAACTTTCTGTCAACAATTTTCATCACCGAAAAATAAACGATTGAATTTGAATTTGTTTTCAATAACAATTGTGACGCGCTCTGAAGAAAGGGACCTAAGGGGCAAAAAATCAATTTTCGCATTATGAGAGTTTTATCATAGAGGATGTTTTCTTTTCTTCCTCTTAAAATTACGATTTTGTTTCTTAGGCCCCTTTCGTCGGAGCGTGTAACAATTGAAAAGCGACATTAGTTTTATCAAATTTTCTTTTTGAAAAAAAAATTGTTTCTGTGAAAAATATTTGGAAACGATAAAAAGTAATGTTTTGTTTGAAAACAGTTTGACTGAATCCAAAAGTGAGTGTATCAAAATAGAGTGAATTTTCTGATTCTACTCGAAGGTATTATTTAGAGTGGTTAAAAAATTTCAACTTGCAAGTTTAGTTATTAGAAACGTACTAATTTGGAAGTTTGAAGATTAGTTGAAAGAGGTTTCTAATTGCACTTGGATACTTTACAATTTCGATGCAAAAATTTACATAAAAAATTGTTTGGTTTTTGTGAATCTGGAAGCAGTCCGAGTGCAATTTACAAAAGTTTTTTTGTATTTGTATACATTTTATAAAAAGGACTATTTGCAATGTCTCTTTGGCACTTTCAATTTCGATTTATTTCAAAGTCGACCAAAAATAAATACTGTAAATCATCAATTGGCTACTAATCATTTTGAGAAAACGTGCTATTTAGTTTAAAAGTTTTAAAACTTCTCTACTAGTTTTTATCAAATCATGAACATGAATAATAGATAGTTATTAATAATTAATAGTTGTAGTTAATAAATGGAGGTAATGAATAATAGTTAATAATAAATATTAACAAATAATAGAGAGTAGTAAATAGTAAGGTGGTATTAAATAATATGTAATATGTAATAGTTAGTATGTAGGTAATAATAAATAATGAATAGTGGTCAGTAATAATTGAATAAGAAATAGTAGTAAACGATAAATAGGAATAAAAAATAAGTAGTAATAAACAATAAATAGTAGTAGACAATAAATAGTAGTAGACAATAAATAGTAGTAAACAATAAATAGTAGTAGACAATAAATAGTAGTAGACAATAAATAGTAGTAAACAATAAATAGTAGTAAACAATAAATAGTAGTAAACAATAATTAGTTGTAAACAATAATTAGTAGTAAACAATAAGTAATATAGTAAACAATAATTAGTAGTAAACAATAAGTAATAGTAAACAATAAGTAATAGTAAACAATAAATAGTAGTAAACAATAAATAGTAGTAAACAATAAATAGTAGTAAACAATAAGTAATAGTAAACAATAAATAGTAGTAAACAATAAGTAATAGTAAACAATAAATATTAGTAGACAATAAATAGTAGTAAACATTAAATAGTAGTAAACAAAAATTAGTTGTAAACAATAAGTAGTAGTAAACAATAAGTAGTAATAAACAGTAAGTAGTAGTAAACAATAAATAGTAGTAAACAATAAATAGTAGTAAACAATAAGTAGTATTAAACAATAAATAGTAGTAAACAATAATTAGTTGTAAACAATAAGTAGTATTAAACAATAATTAGTAGTAAACAATAAGTAGTATTAAACAATAATTAGTAGTAAACAATAAGTAGTAGTAAAAAATAAATAGTAGTAAACAATAATTAGTAGTAAACAATAAGTAGTAGTAAACAATAAATAGTAGTAAACAATAATTAGTTGTAAACATTAAGTAGTAGTAAACAATAATTAGTAGGAAACAATAAATAGTAGAAAATAATAAATAGTAGTTAACAATAAATAGCAATAAACAATAAACGGTATTTAGTAATAATAACAATAATAAATAGTAATGCAAAATAAATAGTAATGGATAGTAAATAGTAGTAAATAGTAAACAAAAGGAATAAATGATAAATAATAACAAATTAGAATAAATAATAATAAACAACCATTAATTATAAAAACATATTTGGAAAATGTGTGCACAATTGAACGATTTTTGCAATCGTTCTAATATTCTGAACATAAAGTTGTACATAAAGCGGATAAGAAGTACATTTTTAAAAAAAATAAAAAGTTCTGAGAAACGTATTTTGCAAAAGTCGATATTTTTTAAACCACTGAACTAAGTACGTGCATATTGCACCGGCACGTATAATAATTCTTTGAATTGATAATACAATGTATTTACACTCTTTTTTAGTTATTATTTTATAAATAGCAGTAATAGTTTCGCTAGCAGTATTAGTAGTTCGACGTAGTGATATAGTTAGCAGTAAGTTGTAATTGGAGTAGTAGTAGTGGTATTAGTAATAGTATTAGCAGTAGTAGTATAGTAATAGTAGTAATTAACAGTTAGAAATTTACCGTTCGTGGTAATTTTTTTATCGTTAGAATAGCAGTAATAATAGTAGTAGTTAGAATAGTAGTAACATTAGTAGTGGTGGTGGTGACGGTGGTACTCGAAATTGTAGTGGTAACAGTATACAGTATTAGTAATATAATACCACAGCAGAAGCAGCAGGAATATTTTATAATAGCAATATAATAATGAATCATTAACAGTGTTTCTAAATTAACATTGTTTGTAAATAAAGCATTACTTATAAATCAAGTCATTAACAGTTTTTGTAAATAAAACATTATTTGTAAATCAATTCATTAACACTTTTTGTAAATAAGCATTATTTGCAAATCAAGTCATTAACACTTTTTCTAAATAAGCATTATTTGTAAATCAAGTCATTAACATTTTTTATAAACAAAGCATCATTTGTAAAATTACCTACATATATAAATTGTAATTCGTGAATAAAAATCATCAACAATAAATTCATTTAAATAAAGTCAATGAAAGGATTTTTAAATTAAAATTTGTAACACTTTTAATATCATTGTGTCTAATGGCATTGACCCTTTGTATCGATATTGCTGTCGAAATATTTTGTTCACCGATTTACAAAATGCCTTACTCCTTTTCGTTTTTCTAAGATTTTTAAAAACCTAAAAAATCTTTCTTTTCTCATTTAGAAAATTTCCTATTGATTCAATAAGTAGTACTGAAATAATACAAAATTGGTATCAGGAATTGAATTGTTAAAACTTGTTTTATAACTAACTGAAAAAATTAATTAATCAACCATTTAATTAATTAAATCTAAATCGATTAATCGCTTTAAATTAATTTCAATCGCAAAATTGTTGTTTTCTGTTTTAATGAAAAGCTGAAAGATTGATATTAAGAAATATGTTTAGCCGCCTCTTGAAATAGTGAATTTTCATAAAAGATGAGAGTAGAAAGATGGCATGAGTCATATCGAGTGCAGAATAACAAAGTGCGTCCTTAGATGCATAATCACACGATTCGTCAATGAAACATTAAAAATAAAAATCGTCTGCAATATTTCAGTATCAACAACAAATGCTCTAGTTATGTACAACTGTTCTATAAAAGTGCGTTCAGCTTAAATTCCTAAACCCTACACTTACAAAACATACCCTTCCTTATTATACGTATACGTATATCGTTTTCAGTTATAATTTTCCGGTGATCGAAGCCAAGCAAAAAAACTGCTTTTAAAATGATTAAAAAGATTAAAATTGTTAAAATGATCAAAATGATAAAAATGATAACAATTATCAAAATAATCAATACGATTAAACAAAAAAAATACAATAAAAACGATTATAAAACGACAGAAAGTTAATTGGAATCGAAAAGAGTAAAAAATTGGCAGAGAAGAAAAAAAGAAAAATAAAAGAAGCCAACAGAAATGGAAATCAGAGAAGACAAAATAAGGAGAAAGAAATAAAAATCAAGGAGTCATTGAACGATCATTATCTTATTTTGATCAACAGCTTGTAAATCGTTGTCTTCGTTAATTGAACAAACCAAGCTAACGAAGTCCAGTTAAACCATATACAGAACATAATAGTAACAACTACGTGATTACAAAGATCGTATCTATCGAATAAAAATTATAATTATACTACTTACAAAACTCACTGTTCTATAAAATAAATTAACGATACAACATTCGATCCACTAGGAGCGAAAAAAATTTGCTTTCATTTTTATCGACAATAAAATGAGTGAGAGGTCACGCGCCCTTTCAACTTTGTCTTCAAACTATGCAAACTCAAAGTGTTTGAGTTAATTCACTCGAATTTTGAAAATGCCTAAGAATTCAAAATATTCAAAGGGATCTAAAAAATTCATTTTATGAAGGATTTGGAACAAAAGTTCACGGGGATGATCTTTCATTTATGACACCAGTGAAGCTAAATCAATTTTGACGTTTTACAATTTGAATTTGATTTGAATTAGTTTTGATCCGAATTCATTTTTATTACAGTAGAACCATATTGACTTGAATTTAAGATTTTAATTTTAATTAGACTCGTGGCAAATCAACTTGAATTGAAATTAAATTTTCTTCCTACTGAAACACATTTCAATTGAAATTTTTAGTCGATATCAGTTTCTCTCTTTCTTTTATTTCTGTTAATAAATTTTTGTTTGACTCAACTTTATTTTAACAGAATCGAATTGAAACAAAAATCGATTCAAATTCGTTTCAGAACAATTTAAATACAAATCAACTTCGATTCAAAATAATTTCGATTCGAATTAACTTTTATTTGGGTTGAATTTGGTCACATCAAGAAAAAATATTTTCAAATTCAATTCAAATTGACTTTGATTTAAATTCAATTCCTTTAAATTAAGCAATTTCAATTCCAAATATGCAACAATTGAAATCAACTTCAACTTAAATAATTATCAATTTTTGATTCAAAGTACCAGCTTTTTAAATCAACATTAATTTATGATATATTGAATTAAAAATAACTATAATTGAATTCAGATTCATTAGAAATCAGTTGTGTGATTCAAAGCACCTATAATTCTTGACAAATTTTATTATAACTTTAATAAATTCTTGATAACTTTAGTTCAAATTAACCTCAATTATAGTTAAGTTTGATTCAAATCAATTCGAATTTAGATCACCTTATTTGAATCAACTTGCATCAGAATCGATTTCAATTTAAATCAAATTGAATTTACATGACCTTATACAAAACGAATTCAGTTCAAAAAAACATTCATTTGAATGTACTTGATATTAAGTGGAATTGAATTTAAATCAACTTGAATTCAAATCAGATTCTAAAAGAAATCAACTTCAATTGGAATCGAATTCAGTTCAAATCAACTTTAATTCGAATCAGATTCAGTTTAAAGTAACTTTAATTTGAATCGTATTGAATTCAAATAACTTTAATTCGAATCGAATTCACTTCAAATCAACTTTAATTCGAATCGTATTCAATTCACATCAGCTTCAATTCGAATCGAATTCAATTCAAATTAACTTTAATTCGAATCGAATTGAATTCAAATCGACTTTAATTCGAATAGGATTTCATTCAAATCAATTTAATTCGAATCGGATTCCATTCAAATCAATTTAATTCGAATCGAATTCAATTCAAATTAACTTTAATTCGAACCAAATTCAATTCAAATCGACTTTAATTCGAATTGGATTCCATTCAATTCAACTTTCATTTGAATCGAAGTCAATTCAAATCAATTTTAATTCAAATCGGATTCAGTTCAAATTAACTTGAATTCGAATCAAATTCAATTCAAATCAGCTTGAATTCCAATCAAATTCTATTCAACTCAATTAAACATCCAATAAACTTAAATCCCATCCAACTTTAATTCAAACCAAATTTAATTGAAACCAACTTAAGTTCAAATCAAATTGAAGACAGATAAAAAATTCAATTCAATTTGAAATCTCACACAAAATGTCCCAGTCAAGATTGATGAAAATACGCTCGAGTGAAATTGAAAACGAATTGAGAAATTAAATACTTTGCGAAAAATCTTGAAACAAAGGGTATAGGAGAATTTGCTATTGTCGATGACCGGTATTTGAGTATTAAATACTATATTGTTTCTAACTAGCAGCCTCTGGTGACTAGTGTGCACTAGTCTTTACTAGTGTTAGCACTAGCCTGAGCATTAGGCATAAACGATAGTACTTGTTAATAGTAGCGGGTCGAAAATTTATCAACCGGGATATAACATGTAATTCGTTCGATAATTGACCCCTCCTTTTCCCCTTAACCATATTTAATTGCGTTTCAGCGTAACAACTGTCAGTAGGTATAATAATGGTCACGGTATCACAAATTATAGTCAAGTCGGCAAAGTTTAATGAGAATACTCGCCATTCTATCAATAAACCTTGTCGCTTCTATTTACAATAATAATCACGTGGAACGAACCGTACAGCAATTCCTTGACCTAGCCTTACAATAATTAACGAATCCGCTCAGTCCCTAGTATTTTTTTACTGGCACGACAATTTTTACGAAGCTTTTCTAACAAATCTGTTCTAACAAATCAGTTCTAACAAATCAGGTCTAACAAATCTGTTCTAACAAATCAGTTCTAACAAATCTGTTCTAACAAATCTGTTCTAACAAATCTGTTTTTACAAATTAATTTTTACAAATTAATTTTTACAAATCAATTTTTACAAACCAATTTTTACAAACCAATTTTTACAAGTCAATTTTTGCAAAACCATTATGACAAATCGGACATTTTTGATCAGTTTTGATATTTCTACAAATCGAATACAAAAAAATCGGTTTCACTGATCAGTTTTTACAAATCGATGCCAGTTAATTTCGTTTTATTGATAAATGTTTTAAAATCCATTTTTTCTAATCGATTCTAGTAAATCGGTATTTACTGATCAATTCATCGAAATCAATTTTAATGAATTAATTGTAGGAAATCAGTTTTTATAAATCATTTGTTACAAATCAAGTTGAATCCTTTATATATGGAAATCATAAGTTGAGAAGTACGTACACAATAATTATAGGGCTTTTAATTATTTGAAAGAAAAGTTAAATATATTTTAAGAAACAAAAAATATGTTTGGATTTGAAGCTTGAAAAAATTAGAGTTATATTTTTATGAAAAATTTTACAAATGTGTAAAAATTTCAAGAAATGTTTTGTAATTCTTAAAAATTCTGTACTTTGTTAATTTACTTTCTCCATACAAAAGGGTTGACAAAATATAAATGGTTAATCATCAACTGTGAATTTAGTTCCAGATTTTCTCGCACGGAAATAGAAATTTGTTTCTATTTTTATTAAACAGAAATTTAGTAGAATGTAATTTTGATTAATTGAAATAGAAATTATTTGAATCAGGAGAACATAATGTAATAAAAAGAAAAACTTGTAAAATTGTTTTACAATCATAATAATTTGAAAAAATGTGTATTAAGAAACAGGAATTGAAAAATTTGAAATAGAAATTGAATAAAAATAAATCAAAATATAATTGGAATAGAATTGAAAGAGCATAAAACAAAAAAAGGAATAGAAGCGAAACAGAATAGGATTGAGACAAAACAGAAATTGAATGGGATAGAAAGTGAGTAGATTTGGAATAGAATGTGAATAGAGTAGGAATAGAAAAGGATTAGAGTAGAAATAGAATAGAAATAGAGTAGAAATAGAATAGGAATAGAGTAGAAATGGAGTAGAAATAGAATGAGAATATTTTAAAAGCTTTTACTATATTCTCATTCTATTTTTACTCCATTGATATTTTATTGCTATTCTCTAGAGAATAGCAATAAAATAGCAATAAAGTAACAATAGAAAAGAAAAAGAATATAAATAGAGTAGAAATAGAATAGCAATAAAATAGCAATAGAAAAGAACAGGAAAACGATTAGAGTAGTTATAGAAACTAATAGAATAGGAATAGATAGAAATAAAATAACAATAGAACAGCAATAAAAAAGGAAAAGAATAGTAATAGAATAGCAATTGAATAGCAATTGAATAGCAAATTAATAGAAATGGAATAGGAATAGAAATAGAATAGGAATAGAATAGGAATAGAATAGGAATAGAATAGGAATAGAATAGGAATATAATAGAAATAGAATAGGAATAGAATAGGAATAGAATAGGAATAGAATAGGAATAGAATAGGAATAGAATAGGAAAAGAATAGGAATAGAATAGGAATAGAATAGGAATAGAATAGTAAAAGATCAGGAGCAGAATAGGATAGAAAAAGAATTGGATAAAAATAGAATAGGAATAGAATATGTATAAAATAGGATTAAAATAAAAATAGACCAGGAACAGAATAAGATAGAAATAGATAGAACTCAAACATAAAAACATAACTTGTATAATAGAATAGAATACAAACAGAATACAAAAACCAAATAAAATAAAAACCAAACACAATACAACTTCAATCATACTTTTATTTCTTTCGCAGAAATGGCGTCTTTCTGTTTCAGTACGAGAATTCCTAGAGAACATGAGTAATAAAAGTGCCAGCACTCGATAGTACGCTAAAAAATTTGCCAAAAAAAAAGTGGCCATGAGACGGTTTATGTGAAAAAGGTTGGGGATTTGAGGGAATCACTCAATCTTCTATTCCAGTTTAATGCACTTGAGAATGCAAAAGTGAAACTTGCAGATGGAAAATATATTAAGAAACCGATTCGTTTCCAACGTGTTTCGAATGCGGCCAGCTCGTGGCGAAGCGAGTGACAACATCATTGAGCATGTTGTGGATGAACCGAACCATAAGAGACTCGAAAGTCGAAAAAAACTAGAGCTCCAGTGTCACGGAGGAGATTTCGGTCTCCCGGATTTGTCCTGCATCACTTGTTGCTGCTGCTGATGATGATGCGAATTAGGATCAGTCCCAACTAACTCGGTCCCCATCATTCCACCGTTACCATTTTTATCAACCACGCTGCTCGGATGAACTGAATGAAAATAACGATCTGCAATTTTCAAAATTATCATTAGAATTTCACTACTAACGTGACAAATAATAACAAAATAACGACAAATAGTAACAAAATAACGACAAATAATAACAAAATAACGACAAATAATAACAAAATAACGACAAATAATAACAAAATAACGACAAATAATAACATAATAAATAATAGTATTTGTATTACAAAATATAATTTACAATTGGGGAAAAAATAAAATTTCGTCTGGAGAGAAATAACGCAGAAGAAATAAGAGAAGATAACAGGAAAAATCGTTAATAAATATTTGTGGGACGATTGTTATTTTAAAAGGTATTTCTTGATGATTACCATCGTCCATGGAGGTTGGTGGTTCACTGGCAGTACCCGCAATAATTGGAGCTATCATGTTGTAATCGTCCTCCAGATTTATGAAGGGTGCGGTATTCCAGCGAGGGGGAACGTTGGAAACTGACCTCTGCGTTGCCACTGGTCTCGTTACAGAAACGGGGGATGAGAAGAGGGAAAGATTCGTCGGGGAAATCACTCCTGACATCGAGCTGATGGTAGGGTAGGTGAATATTTGCTGCGTCAAAAATTTCACAGTTAACTCTTCAATTGTAAATGCCAAGCCAGAAAAAATAACACAAAAACCTCACGTGTAAACTCAGACTCAACTGTTAGAGAATAATACAAAATTCTACGAATGTATCCAATATATAAAATATATACAAATATATACTCAATATCTAAATATATACTCATATCTATGCCCTAAGAGATATTTAAGTATTTTTATAAAAAAGAAATCTACACGTGAAGTGGATAACCCATTAACATCCAAAGTTGATATATGCATTTAATTTGCCAACATCACAATTTGTTCATAAATAATACATTTCGTAATACATTTCGTAATACATTTCGTAATACATTTCGTAATACATTTCGTAATACATTTCGTAACAAGTGTGAAAAAAGACGATTTTGAAACATGCCTAATGTGTTCGCATCGAGTTGTAGGCGAGTGCGCCATCTTTCTTTTCGCACTTGTTACGAACGATACTTTTTATAACTTAGTTCTAAAAAGTGCACGAATCGTTCAAAAAGAGCTCTTTCTTGCACTGAGTTCAAAAAAGTACTCTTTCTTGCACTGAGTTCAAAAAAGTACTCTTTCTTGCACTGAGTTCAAAAAAGTACTCTTTCTTGCGCTGAGTTCAAAAAAGTACTCTTTCTTGCACTGAATTAAAAAAGTACTCTTTTTTGAACCGTTTTCTACTTATCATCAGACGTACGATTCACACTCAGTTATATAACTGAGTTTATAACTCAGTTCTAAAAACTGCGTGAATCGTACCAGTAGAAAACTGGTCTTTTTTGAACGGTTCAAAAAACATCTTTTTTTTTAACGATTCACACAGTTTTTAGAACCAAGTTATAAAAAGTATCGTTCGAAACTCTTGTGAAAGGCATTTCGAAACACGCTCCAATGTTTTGTAACTCCTTTCCGGCTCGTTTCAAAATGGCCTTCTTTTCACACTTGTTACGAAATGTAGCATTTCTCCGCACATATGTTAGAAAAACAGTTTTCTTTGGGCATCAACAGGTCAAACGAAATTAGGAAAAAATAGTTTTGAGAAGAGAAGAAACTTACTCACCTGTCCCGGTTGCGAGTGAAAATGAGCGAAGGTGTATTCTCTACTAGTGTGGGGAGCGGTGACGAGTATTCTTGCGGGACTTTTTCGACCTCCAGGATCCACAGAACTTTGGCAAGAACTGACGAGTCCCACTGCTGCAGCTGCCATCTGCTCCTGATTGGGTCCCATTTCAGATGAATCTGCCGGTGAGGTCGACGAGGTTGGAGGTGAATTTGCACTGTTGGTTGTAAGCTCGCCTGTAGACCTTATTATCGCCACAGGTCTGGCCATTGGCGCTGGTGGTGGAGGAGGTAACATCGAACTCGGGTAATACTGTGAGAACTTTTGTACCCCAGACCGCGGACCCGCGAGTTGTGCCTGAAAATCGTACACCACCGATCATCGAACCACTCATGCAGGACCGTCTTAAGACTAAGTCTGGAGCACTAGCCTGAATCCTCAAAAGTCATTTTATATTTTGTTGATTAGTCTTGAATAAGTTTTGCTTTTGATTCTTTCTTGTCTTTTTAATTATTCTTTTTTATTTTCTTTCTTTCTTTTTATTTAGGGTCAGCCGGGGTAAATCCGAACGCTTTTAGTAAGTTTCAACAATAACATAAGTTTTTTCTTTTAAAAGACAATACTTCCGGTATTCTG